>CAIGRP010015057.1:0-13411 GCA_903798385.1 Fraxinus cuspidata
GACTTAATGTTGACCCATTTATTGACCCATTTCCAACACGTTTCACATTGCCTCATTTGGCCAACTATTTTGTTTAAAGTTTGACCTCTGTTACCTAAGTCTACGAAAGTGATGGTCGAGAGTTGGGGAAAAAAAAATAGAAATTGAACGCTGTTTGAGCCCCAACTTTTTTGTCCAAGATACATTTTGGAATAG
The DNA here is from genome assembly GCA_903798385.1 of Fraxinus cuspidata. NCBI lineage: Eukaryota > Viridiplantae > Streptophyta > Magnoliopsida > Lamiales > Oleaceae > Fraxinus > Fraxinus cuspidata. The sequence goes on from CAIGRP010015057.1 coordinate 196, forward strand.
TATTTTGTCGGAGAATGTATGGTTATAAATTAGGAAAAATTTTGGATTTACGTGTAATATTATTTTATTGAAAAATATGTAATTGAAAATAAGAGAGTGAAAAATGTAATTTGAAAATAATAAGTATCAAACAAGGGTTAAAGTTTTGACTTATTAAGTTTAAGCAAGTTCAGATGTATTTTTCCTTGTGATTAAAAGTCCTGCAAAATTTTGATCGCTAAAATTTAGTAAGTGTATAGTATCGTAGTGAAGTAATAAAATATAATAAAGTATCATTCTCACGAGGATCATATATTTAATTCGATATTAATTAATATTAACTTGAAATGAATAGCACAAATATGATTGTTTGGATTATAACTAAATCAACTAGAATTATCTATAAATTAAAATAATGAATAACTAAGACATGTTTATAAACTCTAACGACAAGTACTAGAATTCCGCATCCCCTTTATTAATCCCGTTTTAATATCAATAGAGGACAATGAAAATATTTGTTTACCTTGACGATCAATGTACCTAATTTATTTTGTAATCTCTTTGGATCAATATTAAACGTATACTCACATGTGAACCTACAATATCTCTATGAAAATCACGAATATGTGCAGGTGTATTTAAGCACTTGACATTTAACTAAATTAGCAAGGCATGTATATATATTTCTATCCTATATCGAACTCTACAATAATTATTAGCAATTTCTCTCAAATAAAATAAAGATAATAATTCAATTTAATTATTAGCTACGTAATTGAAAGCATTAATCATATAATAGCCATTCAAGGTACACAAGCATCAAATGTCAAAGTTTCAAAATTGAATTAAAACATCAAAACATAGGGTTCATCTTTATCCTAATGACTATAAATTTAGCCAAACATCGTAAAGTTACAAAAATACATGTTAGAATATTGAGACATCACCTAGAATTTGATTGCAGAAAGAGTGAGGAAAAATCGTGTTATCTTTCTTGAATGATCTCTTTGAGTCTTCTTCTTCAATCAAAAGCAATAGTCTATAATTTACATGTACAAAGATGTATTATTGTATCTTGCCTTTTATTCTCTCTTTAAAGCTTGGTTCGAAATTTGGCCACAAACGTAGGTTAAAAACTAATTTGAACATTTTAAAAACATTTTAAGTTGAAAAAGAAACAGAATATTTTCCATCGAGATGAACCCAGCCATCGCACAGTTGCACATCCTCCTGTGATCGCATGGTTAAGTTTCTATGCTTGTAGGATCCAATAGAAGGACATTGCGATCATGGAGTATACATTATGCGATCGCAAGGTGTAGACTTCTATTTTGCTTCACTTTTGTCCCCGATTTCTTCTTCTTTTTAGCTCAGGTTCCTTATTCATTTTCCACGAGTCCTTCAACTTCCATTTTTGTCCAATTTAATCCCTATGATCTTCTATTGTCCATCCTTGGTCTGAATCAAGTTTCAAAGATTTGTGATTTAGTCCCTGAACTTTTTATAATTCTTCTTCTTTATTTTTGGCTGATTTTCACTTCATTTTTTTTTATAATTCCTTACAACATCGAATCCTACTACAATCGATATTTAATTAAATTAAGTAATGGATCTATCAAATTGACTTCCAAATATTCACTTTTAAAGGTCAGAACAAATGTAAAAAGCACACTTATCAATTACCCAAAAGTTGAATATTTGTCCATTTCAAACAAAATTAGCTACTTAATACATACAAATAAAACAAAACTAACTTACTTAGAAAGCTTGTCATTTTGCCTCATGTTTAACCATTCATAAAAGGCTTCCAAGATATGCTATGAAAATTAATTCTTCCACTTATCCAACGTTACATCAATATACGTGTACTACATAGTTAGTTCAATCACTATAAACTCTAAATTTGGTTATTTTTCGACCCGCAAAGGTCAAATTTTTTCTCTCTTTTTAAAGATGCACACCTGCAAACTTGTTTCCATTCTCACACCAGAGATATTTATGCAAATGGTTGAATTCTCATCACTCATTCCTCTTAAGTTCGGTAGGATTTAACCAATAAAAGTCATTAATTCAATTTGTGATGATTTTCCCTAGATCTAAATGTCTCAACCTTTAAGTTTCAACAACTAAGTTAATAACCCTCATCAGAAATCTAAGTCCCAATTTGAGTATCCTAGGCGTAATCAAGATTATAGTGCGTCTTGTATTTCATGCACATATTTTTTTTATATTTACTTTGCGTATTCTATTAAACAATGAGATCCAGATATGCAGCAATTGTCTCCGAAGTACCTATGTCATCCTCTCGAACTATCTTCATTTTGTACCAAAAACCATCCACATCATTGTCTACTTCATCACTTGTTTCATGTTCTTAGAGATATCATTCCTTATAAGAGTTACACAAATACAAGAATGATGTTTTTGGTTGAGTTGAATCAACCACCTCACTTGCAAGTCAGATGTAATCTTTATTGGTAGAATTGAGATTGTTGAAAAAAATAAATTCGAGCTTTATCTCATATTCAGAGGGATCAACACTAAGAAAGTTTTATACATTACGATACACATCCATATATGATGTATTCCTTAATACATAAAGTACAAAAACACCTCTATTATATAGTGTGTCCAATTTCATGTCCATCAACTATGTTCATTCCTTAGAAATTGACCAAAGCAACAAACTGCGAAGAGTTGGTATGCTTCAAAACTAGACAGCTATTTAATCGACTAAAAACCCTATGTAAACAGACGATTGATTAACAAGCGTAACGGACAGTATGTTTAACAATGCATGCACTACATTCTTTCCTATAAATCTGCTCATAAAAATCACAAATCTATCCAAAAATTATCTGTCAATCGAAACAAGCTATAATAGTCCAGCATAGCATTATAAATATAAACGAAACTCAAAATAATGAAAACCAAACTAACAAAATACAAGAGTACAAAAAGTTCTTATTGATTCAAAAATTGATATGTTGGCATCTAATGACTTTTCAAGAGGTGTCTATATTGAGTGAGTATTGAGGACATGTATGAGTAGAATACATTTTAGCGAGGCTTTAGAGTTGGAGGAAATATTTCGATGAAAGAGAATGAAAGAGAATCGTTAATTTTTTTTAAAATTTAAATTGAGTTACAATGACATTTTCTTTTGTAATTGAAAGAATATTTATGTTTTTTTTTTTTTTTAGTAATTTTCATCTTTCTCTGTAGAAGAAGCCTGGGAGTGGTAACACTTCAAATTTCTAAGTGAGTACAGACGAAACTTGAGGAAATTTTTCGGAGAAGGGCGTATGGGCATTTCAAGAACATCGACCCAAATCTTCCCTCTTCAATTTCACCGCATCTTTTCCACAACCGCCAGCTATAATACGCCACCATCCCGCCTCCGGACCCGCCCCCAAATCCAAGACCCAGACCCCATCCTCACTACTCTGTCTGAATCAATCAAAAACTGCTCAACAAAACGGCTCCAAGTCTCGCTTAAACACCTCCTCCCTTCTCTTAAACCCCAACATATCATCACCCTAATCAGCCTAAACCCGCACTCACTTTCTCCCAACTCTCTCTTTTATTTCTTCTCGTGGCTTTCCTCTCGCAGTCACTCTACTTTCCGCCATAACCTCCACTCTTACTGCACCATGATTCACTTTCTTTGCACCCACCAAATGCTCCCGGAAGCCAAAAGTTTGCTTCAAACCATCGTTTCAAGAAAGGGGAAAGAGTCAGCTTCTGTTGTTTTTGCAACAATTCTTGAAACCAAAGGTACCCAAAGATCTGATCTTTATGTTTTCGATGGCCTTATCAGTGCTTATCTAGAATCAGATTTTGTGTCCGATGCTATTCAATGTTTTAGGTTGTCTAAAAAGCATAAAATCCGGGTTGCATTTGATGCTTGTAAAAATATTCTTGAACATTTAATGAAATTGAAGTCTTTCAAGTTGGCTTGGGAATTTCATAAGGAGATTTTGGAATGTGGATATCCTGCAAGTTTGTATTTTTTCAATATTCTGATGCACAAATTTTGCAAAGAAGGAGAAATGAGGGTAGCACAGTCAATTTTTGATGAAATCAGGAAATGGGGTTTGAGGCCTAGTGTTGTTAGTTTCAATACTTTGATGAATGGTTACGTGAGGTTGGGTGATTTGGATGAGGGGTTCAGGCTGAAGAATGCAATGGAGGGGAGTGGAGTTCTTCCTGATATTTATACTTACAGTATCTTGATTAATGGGTTGTGTAGGGAAAGCAGAATGGATGATGCAAATGAGCTGTTCAACGAAATGTTTGGCAAAGGATTGGTTCCGAATGATGTTACTTTCACTACATTGATTAATGGGCATTGCAAGAATGGGAGGATTGATTTGGCCACGGAAATTTATCAACAAATGCTGGGACAAGGCTTGGAACCCGACTTGATCACGTATAATACGCTTATCGATGGGCTTTGCAAGAACGATGATTTGACGGAAGCATGGGACCTTGTTGATCAGATGACTCGGAAGGGTTTGAAGCCTGACAAAATAACATACACTACTCTTATTGATGGATATTGTAAGGAGGGAAATTTGGAAAAGGCGTTTAAGATTAGGGAAGAAATGATTAAGGAAAGTATTGTGCTTGATAATGTGGCTTACACAGCCCTTATTTCTGGTTTATGTCGGGAAGGGCAAGTGGTTGATGCAGAAAGAATGTTGAGAGAAATGGTGACTGTTGGTTTGAGGCCTAATGATGCAACATATACAATGATCATAGACGGGTTTTGTAGGAAAGGTGATATGAGAAAAGGTTTCAAGTTGCTTAAGGAGATGCAGAGTGATGGGCATAAACCAGGAGTTGTCACTTATAACGTGCTTATGAATGGTTATTGCAAACAAGGACAGATGAAAAATGCGGACATGCTCCTAAATGCAATGCTTAATCTAGGAATTTTTCCTGATGACATTACATATAACATCCTACTAGAAGGGCACTGTACATATGGAAACCAAGAGGATGTTGATAAGCTGCGTAGCGCTAAAGGTCTTGTTCTTGACTATGCTTCATATACTTCACTTGTTGGTAGCTTAAGCAAACAATTTAGACACCGTTTCGGGAGATGATTGGTTGGGTAAAAAAATGGCATACGTATTTAATCAGCCATCTGAATCGCTTATTGAGGAAAAACATTTGAAGAGGCTACTCTGATTTTTTCCTCAGCCTTTTGTCAGGGCCTAGAATGTCTGTTGCTGTCTCATAATTATTTGAATGCCTGAACCTCAGTCTGATTTCATTGGGTCAGGCACTGCAGGGGATCTAGTGAATGGACACGCATCCTGATGAAGTAACATGTTTGTTTCCATTCATGGATTTTGAAATGATAAATTGGTCTATTTTGTACATCTAAGAGAGAAGCACACTCCTTGTGTTAATGTTAAATCTGCACGCTCAAGAATATTTGGCAACGACCTACTTGTAACATGCTTCTTAGCTTGATTACAAATACTGGGATCCTTATGTATTAATGATGTAATGTGTACTATAAATGGGAAACCTTGGGCAATTGCTCAACTTCTGCAACCCACGTATCATGGTCTCAAATCACAGAAAGTCAGAAACAGACTTCTATGCTGTCAGGGACAATTTTATGTACTCTGCCTTCTCTAGATGCCACGGAACCTTATATTTTCGTTTTTCCTTTTATTCTTTATGCTGTCAAAAATCCTGCCCTTTTCAACGATCCATTTTCTTTTTTGATTCATGGCATAAATGAAATCAATGGATCTTGGCAACCAGATATGATTGTTGGATAATGGAGTTTCTGTTGCATGTGAGCCACGGATGAGTAATATGAACCTTAAGAGTTTATTCATTACCATTTTGTGGCAGAAGCTGCTGATATATGAAGAGTTTAGCATTATGATTAAATGCTAACTTTTCACAAAGAGGCTGCACCATTTAGAAAGAGAAGACAAGGAAAAGGTAGGTCCACGCTGAAGCAAAATTAAGATATTTTTAATTCACGTATTTCAAACCGTGATGACATTCATGATCATTTAAATGATACAAGTGAAATGACATATTTGATTCTTGTTTCTTGTCATTGTTTTCACCTGTTCCCCCTTTTGTTTTTCTCTTTTTAATTCAATTTCATCTCTGATTACTTTCCATCTAGGTACTTTTGGGAGTTATGCTTAATGTTATGACGAAGATAACTTTTTGTATTCAACTTTGCATTGATATGTCACTACATCAGTTACTTCCTTGCCTTGCTTAAACTTTTTCTTTTAGCCCTGGTGGTCAGTTGCCTTTTGTAACTTTTCTTTACAAATTTCTTTCTATTTAAATTCGAAGGTCTGCCTTTTGACTTGGTTCCAAAGATGATAATCATGATATTATCCAACATAGCTCTTACCTTGTGTTTATCGTGCTTCTTGAGTTGAATTATGCTATAAGAAAAATAATGCAAAAGTATGGAGATTGTAATGCCAATGAGAAAAATCTAAATTACCTACCTTAAAAATGCGAGGTGCTTCAGACTTTCTAGTTTTGCATAAATATTGTCAGCTAATTTCATTTCTTGCATGTTCTTTAACTGTTTAATAAGTCGGGACAACTGGATATTTTTATCAAACAGTGTTTCATTGTACAAAGGGGGCTGATATTCATAAATCGTACTCCACATCAATACATCAAATCTCTCTCCCTATCACTGGCATCTGTCCACTGTTTGATTGATTATTGGGTCAATTATTTGAATGGTGATGGTGATGGTGATTTAGTCGTGAATAGAAGCCAATTTATTCATGAGTTATTTGGTTTCATCTTCTTCACAAACAGTTTCCCATGAATGGTGACAATAATTTATCGTAGTTCCGAAGATTGCAGGTGGATTACTTAGTATTGCACTGTAGATTTCCAATAATGCTGTTATGGGCTTTCAATTTGGACAAGGCGCAAAGCAGGGATGCATAATGGGGTCATGCAATAGAGTGTTGTTATCAAGGAGACTGATGAATGGCAAGAGCAGGAAAGCAAAGCAAAAAACTGGTACAAGGAGATTGATGGATTACAATTTGAAGCAAAAATGAAGTAGCCAATAATGGGGACGATGGCAGATATCGGCATGAAGTCGTTCAATTGTGGCTGGAACAGGATACTCTTAACAGGTTCTCGATTGACCATTAATTCTAGAGATTCTTTTTACTTTCTTTATTTTGTTACCTTCGAATCTTATTTCTCTACCAAATGCATTTACTCGCTATCTGCACAAGTACAATCTAGTTATGTCGTCTTGCAAACTAGTTATTGCAGACAAAAATGAAAAGAAAATGAAAAACTTATTGTTAAACTAACACAGCTTCACATGTTTATTGATGGGCAAAGTTTTTAGTTTCTCGAAAAATTGATGACCACTAAACATGTGCTTAAGGGCTATTATTGTGAATTTTTTCATTGGCTCGTTAAACAAGAAGCCAAATTGAGAATGAATGTTGAATGATTGTGATCCGACCACGTGCTCAACAAATGACTGTTATTGAGAATTTTTCGTTGGCTTGTTAGACAAGCAGCCAGATTGAGAACGAATGTGAAATGATGGTGAATCCACTCCTTGCTCAATAAATACTGAATTTACCCTTGTCCAATTGGTATTAGGATTCAACTCAGGCCCCTCATAAAGTAATGATTTTGGGTTTGAATCTTGAGGGATGCAACAAAAAGTCGTGAGGGGTAAAATAGGTTTATGTTCTTCTAAAGCGGACAGTACATAAGATATAACGGTTTAGGCACATAGGCTCGGGTCGTTATAAGAAACACGCGTGTTTTGTTAAAAAAAATGAGCATTTTTTTAACAATCCGAATATCCTTGTCCAAACTATTATATCATACATATTGTTAGCTTTGAGTGAGCCTATACCCATCTTACCTCTCATGAATTTCTGTCGCGTTTCTTAGAATTCGAACTCAAGACCTCTGTTTTATAAGAGATTGAAGATGATTTCAGACTCTTCCAAATCAAACGGTATGTATGATATAATGGTTTTGACACAAATGCTCGTGTCGTTACACTAGGTCACTTAAAAGAGTTAATGGTCTTGACAAAGCATGCACTTTAAGATTCGAATGCAAGAGGAAATGAGACTTGCATCACTTTGACATTCACTTGAGGAAGCACTCATTGGATGGCTAGGTAATTAATGGGATGAAAAGTGAAAACAAGTTAAATTGCAGGATTTATATTTGATTTACATGTAGGAGGGCATGTAGACTATAACCTATTTCAATTATCTAATTTATCTGAGGCACACAATTAATCGAATTCGTGTTTTAAAGTATGAATGTGGATATTAGGACTTATAATTTAATCTAGTTATCACCTTTTATTCTCTTATCAAAATTCAGTACTATTGTAGCATTCGATCGAATTCTTTTTAATTAATTTACGTCTCTCGAGTTAAAGTTGATTTTATTTAACTAAGTCAATTTATCATATCTCTATGTAAGTCGAAATGAGCCTTAATTATATGCATTAAACCTCTAAGAACCCGTGTAATGACCATAATAATCATAAAGGGCATCTCAACACTTTTATTCAAATTATCGGATTTTATTATTTGATGTAATTCTATAATTTACCTCTCGTTTTGTTGCAGATTCACACATCATTGAATTAGCAGATTAAATTCCATAAATAAAATCAGCTCATAAAATTTAAACTATTAGAATCTTGAAAATATAATTGAAAGGTCACACGTAGATTACATTGTTTATTCTAACTATGAATTTAGCTACTCATGCTAATGAAAGAAAAACAATAAAAAGGAATAGAGTTAATAATGAGTTTTGAAATCTTGATAAATGAAAGAATTGGAGATCTTGCATCGAGAATCTTTTTCATTCCCCAAAATCTTCAAATCCTACCTTTTTACCCTTTGATCTTGATGTTACGTGTTTTTATCTCTAAAATTTTGTCTTATAAAAAAGAATAATGAAGACTATATATAGAAATCTAGAATAACTTTAAAAGGAGTTCTAAAATATGTTCCATGTGGAATTTGAGTGAAATTAGGAAAGCAACAAAAACTGAATCTTCCAATTTCGTGCACTTTGGTCCTCCATATTAATTTCTTGTGCATTTCAGGTCTTTTTTATTTGCATGCAGGTTATTAACTTTAAGTCTTGATTATTTGGTCAGCAATTCTTCAATTTTGTACAACTTCAATCCAATTTCAATATAAACTTGTCATATCTTGATTTTACCTATAATTCACATAATTTAATCTAAATTAAGAAAATATTTACTCCATCTAGTGATAAAAAGGAATAGAAGCCTCAATAAGTGCATAAAATCAATAGCCTAATTGTGATGTAGAGTAATCCCAAGGGTGACTTGTGCCGACCAGTTTTTAAATGACATGCATTCTGATGATGTTATTTGTTTTGAACGTCAACTGGTCATCTTTGCTATTTCTTGATGGAAAAGAAGTGATAGAGAAATGTTGTGCTATAAGTAATCAGTTAGCACACATTTCTAGCTCATGTAATCACTTACCATGAAGAGAGATTATTTCGAATTCATACCTTAATTAACTCTAATGCTCCTAAAATATTGAAGCTAAAAGATTATTGCTTACTTTTTATCTACTCTTCGAAGGAAATACAACTTAATCCATTGTTATTTTTTCCTTTTCCAATTGAATAGTGGTAGATGAGAAAGGAAAGAGTTTGACAGGGAGTTGCTCAAAAATGAAGTTAAGATGGAGAAAGCACTTAACTTACTCTTTGCAGATTGATGTTTTTTGTTCCCTATAAAAATATATTTAATTTCAAAACGACATTCTTCTTTGTGAACTGACCTAAAACATATTATGTTGAGAGTACAGAACAATTTTAGAGTTCATTGTCACAGATCCCTTCTAGAAGGGGCCAAGATTGATTCAAAAGCCACAAAAATGCTCCTACTTCTTAAAGCCTCTTGCTACGTGTTGTAGGGTGCTAACTTGAGAATATTACACTTTAAAGGCTCTTCAGAAAACTGCAAATTGTAACACTCTACTCAGGATTCATGTATGTTCATTTTCTGAAGATTGCGTGAATTATGTTGTAGTTTTCATTCTTTACTCCGATTATTTTTTTGCAGTCACAGTAAATCATCTTATTGACACTATTTTACAGATTGGGCAGTAAGTGCCAAAACTTCAAAAGACAAATTAAGCAAAAAATGAGGAGTATTTTTTTAGGAAGCTCAATTAGAGGGTGCAGCGTGCAGGAACAAACATGGTACTTGAAACTTATTCCATTTCATTGTTTTTGAGATTATAGATTGTTCAATACTTCATACACTTAAGTTGAACAACCTAACACCATGTCAATTAAGTTAAACTTATCATGGACCTTAGTGAATTACTTCTGAATTAAATTATAAATAAATAAAGCGAAAATGGAATTAAATACGATGACTTTAATTTTGAAATACTATGAGGAACATTTGGTCTTTTATCCCTTGTTTGTTTTATTAACATTTTTTTTTTTTTTTATTGGGGGTGTGGCGGGGGTTGTGCCATTCTCTCTCCACGTACTAGCAGAAACATCAAAGAGGATTTTCATAATAGGTGGTCCTAACTAACATGCTGAGTAATGTTAACTAATGTCATGTTTATTAACATTGTTCGTACAAATCTCTGATAATAGCAGTTTGTCTTTTGTTTCGGATCTGACTTTTGAGAGTCACTTAGCCCCTTGGTAGTTTCTATGTGACACTACTCATTAGAAAGGTCTCCCACGTCATCATGTTATTCAATTTCTATGTTGGACTGTTTCTGAATCCTCAGAATCAGTGTCTGATGGTCTTCATCTCCTATGTGGAATCTTAATTTGACATCTTGGTTTCATCCTTCAATCTTTCTTGCTCTTGCAAGTTCAAGGCAATCTTTCTTGCATTTAGACAGCAGAATGTAAATAAGTCCGTTTGTTGTTTTCTTAGTTATGTCTGTAACGACCCAAATTTCATTATGCATTTACAATAAAAGAGTAGTTTCATAAACAAAAGAAAAAAATATTTTCTAAACATGCGAGGATTTAAAATTAGTTTTAAAAGAAATACAAAGAACATTATTAAAATCATTAACTAAATAATTTATTCTTCATTTTTCACCCACACAAGCACAATCCGCCTCCGATCGTCTCGAACCCACCTTTTTAGTTACCTATAAAATGTTTAACATATACGTGTGAGACATAATCTCAATAAATGAGTAATAACAAATTCATCTAATATTTTAATACGGGAAATCATAACATATATATGGAGACGGGAAATTAAAATCCGAACTTCACGGCTATAATCCCCGTGTGTAACACTCTTAAATAAATTATATACTTAATTATAGGGATTCCTAGTTAGTATAGGATTCCTAATTAGTATATTTTTTTAATATAGTTTTCTCAATATGTATATATATATGTATGTATCGTTCATATGAATAAAATCAAGACATTATTTTCTTTCTTTATTTCATGGTATCAGAGCAATACCTGTTTTTTTACTAAATCTTCGGTCTTGACATAAATCAGCGTCTCACAGTGTGGGTTTTCTCTTGGTAGTCGGCAGAATCCTCGACGTTGTGGTTTGCAGGCATCTGTCATCCAGTCGTACGGTGGTGCAGTAGTGCCAAATTTCTTGGACTGCTCCAGTGGGTGATAGCGTCGGCGGGTCACAGGTTGGGTCGCGATAACTGTGCGATTGTCTCTATGCTTGGTGCCGATGATCTGTATTGTCGACGAGTGATTGTGAATTTATGTGGTGAAGGCGACGTGAATTTGGGTGAGTTGGATCTCTGATTGCAGTGATCCATTGATTTGAGATGTGATAGATTTGGGCCTAAATTGGGTATTTTTGGTATTGGGCTTTGGTGAATTGTGCCTAATTTGGGTTTCCTTTTTTTCGGCAGTGAGGATAAATTACTTTGGTTATTGGGCTTGTTGGGCTTTTGTGTAGACTATTGTGTGGGGAATTAGTTTACTTGGATACTTGTGGAGGTGTTAATTTGGATATTGTGTTTTATTTTTATGGCTGGCGAACAAAAGGATTTAGTTGTGACTGATGTCAATCCAGTGATGTCCAAAATCACAAAACATAAGTTGATTGATCCAAATTATTTAGATTAGCGTAAGACCGTTCGGATTTATTTGCGGAGTATCTCTATGGACAATCATGTGACTGAAGAGCCGCCAACGGATAATACTAGCAAGACATGGCTTAGAGATGATGCCCGATTATTCTTACAAATTCGGAATTCCATTGACACTGAGATAGTCAGTTTGATTAATCACTGTGAGTATGTTAAGGAATTGATGGAATATTTAGAATTTATGTACTCTGGGAAAGGGAATGTGTCATGTATTTATGAAGTCTGTAATGGTTTTTACCGTGCTGAATAACAAGATCAGTCTCTTCAGGCTTATTTTATGAATTTCAAGAAGACCTATGAAGAACTAAATGTATTGTTACCTTTTAGCCCTAATGTGAAAGTTCAGCAAGCTCAGCGAGAGCAAATGACNTTTATGTACTCTGGGAAAGGGAATGTGTCATGTATTTATGAAGTCTGTAATGGTTTTTACCGTGCTGAATAACAAGATCAGTCTCTTCAGGCTTATTTTATGAATTTCAAGAAGACCTATGAAGAACTAAATGTATTGTTACCTTTTAGCCCTAATGTGAAAGTTCAGCAAGCTCAGCGAGAGCAAATGACTGTGATGAGTTTTCTAGGTAGTTTTAGTTCTCAGTTTGAAACTGCTAAATCCCATATTCTCTCCAGTATTGAGATTTCTTCTCTGCAAGAAACCTTTACTAGAGTACTTCGCACAGATCCTAGTGCTTATGTTGCTTCATCTATTCAATCTCCTAATGCTCTTATCAGTCGTGGGGTTATACAAAAGGTGGGGTACAGGTAGTCAGGACAATCGAAATCAGGATGATAGTTGTATGTTATTACTGTCATGAGCCGGGTCATACCAAACGTACGTGTCGAAAATTGCACAATAAATCTCTGAAGTCACAATCAACTCATGTTGCAGCTAATACTGCTACACCCATATCATCCTCTGAGCAGACCATTACGATTTCTATAGATAAATTTGCTCAATTCACTCAGTACCAAGAAGCATTGAAGAATTCATCTCAACCTATCTCTGCCATTGCTGAGACAGGTAAACCCAATACATGTCTTCTTTCCTCTTCCTCAAA
>CAIGRP010015093.1:0-17296 GCA_903798385.1 Fraxinus cuspidata
CAATTAGGAACTTTCTACATAGAAGATGGAGGTACGATTTCCACCGTCCCCATAAAACAATATTAATATTAATAATAATTTTACTCTTCGTAGGCTTTGCCATAGATATAAATCATATGAGATCAAAATGTACAATCTATAGTTCATGGACATGATGGCGATCGACTGGTCAAGACACTCATTAAGCAAATAAATGAACGAATACTTCTTAAAATATTAAGATAATAATAATTATAATAAAAAGATTGTTAAGTCAGTCTCATAATTAAGCATACAAATATTATGTTCACGAATAGAATCTTTGCTTGGATCCATTTTAGGGCACTTCCAAGTAGTGCTGATTTAATCCGAGGTACGCACTAGCTATAAAAATGATTTCGAACAATATATAAAAATTTATTACAAGTCAATATAGAGAGATCGGTAGGGGTGGCAACCGAGCCGAGCGGCTCGTCGGGTCGATCGCTCTGCTAGTAAAAAACGAGCCATGATCCGCTCGGGTTCGTAAAAAAAACGAGCATGAGCCGAGCTGCTCGGCGAGGAGCTCATGTAATTTGCGAGTGGAAAAAACTTGTTTATCAATGTGAGGCTAGCTACCTCGCACTTCTTCCCTGAAAGCACGCATAACACTTCGTCTAGATCACGTATGTCTACTTCGAAATGACATCTCGACTAAAGTGATGCATCACCTCGACTACTTTGTATGTGAACTCACCCATGTAAGAGGTGACTTGGAATGTGACTGCGTTGGTTTGCTGTTGGTTGTCAAGGGGAGGCGATCTGAAGCCTCTTCAAAAGAGGTTTAAGATAATTTCCTCAAAATATGAACATTGAATGGACTAGGATGATAAAAACGTTAATTTAAGAATATATCACCGAATAAAATTCTAACCGTAGATTGATTACAATCACGGGCCATTGAAGCGAACGTCATACATCAGCTAATTTCAGTTTGATTGTAACATAATCAACTTGCCTTACAGCTGTCTTTTTATCTTTTGACAAATTCCGAGCTTGATTTTGGACCGTCGGCTCCTCACCTCCAATAACAAGATATTTATTATTTATCTACCTACCCTTTTGTCTTTTTACTGGGGGAAAAAGGTTCAGAACAAAAATAAATATCTAGATTAATTTAAACTCTGTTTTACTAAGCCCGATTTGATAGAAATTAAAATTAAAATTTTAATATAAATCAAAGTTAATAATTAATTTTAATCACCTATAAATTCCACAACTTTTAAACAACGCATTTACTCAACTTTATCAAAATCTAATAGAAATTTGATTTTAATTCTCACCAAACACAAAAAAGGAGCAAAATTAATTTGGTAATAAGCTGCAATTGAGTTGGATCGTGATGATAATAAACTGTATTTTTTGTTTTCAAGACAGCTGCGCTCAAGTAAGGCCATCAACTTGACACGATGAAAGTCTAAAAGTCATGGACCTTGGTGAAAACAATACGGCTCTTCCGAATTTGAAGAAAATGGATAGATTTGGTGGAGGGAGGTTTACTTTTGAAGAAGATTTTTTTACTAGAGAAGTATGAATAAAGTCTTGTGTCGACTAGACGAATTTAAAGGGTAATTGAAATGAAATCGTAAATCTCTACAAAAATATGATATTTCAATTACTCATTTGTTCGAGAATAATTGAATTTAAATATAACTCAATTTATATATATATATCTTATCAAAAAATTAAAATAGAAAATTAACTAAACATGATATTGTGTGTGAAATAATTTGCAGCATACTTAAACATGAATTTCGGATCAAAATAATTACTTGAAATGATGAATTTTAAGATCTTTTACATAGTTGAATCACCTTACTTTTCAAAACTCAAAATCTACATTTTTCTTACACTCCAATGGTCTTAATCTCGATCACAGTGAAAGTAGGTTATTAGTCACAACTTAAGTACCAATTTTTGTGAGTTTTCATGCCAAAATAGTGGTTTTAGGTGCCTTTCAATTTTAGTGATATTTTTCATACGAATTTCATCATTTTATTGTCATCTTCTCCCTCTCTTCTTTGCTAGACAAAAAAAATTGAAGGTTTTGTGGGAGTTGTGGGAGGTTATGGAGAAACGAGAGTTGTGGATTTGAATTCCAAATTCAAATCATTCACTCTAACCCTTTTGACATCTTGTAAGTCGGGCGACCCATGATTCATATTTTATAACAATATGTTTAAACTTAAAAAAAAAAAAAAAAANGTTGTGGGAGGTTATGGAGAAACGAGAGTTGTGGATTTGAATTCCAAATTCAAATCATTCACTCTAACCCTTTTGACATCTTGTAAGTCGGGCGACCCATGATTCATATTTTATAACAATATGTTTAAACTTAAAAAAAAAAAAAAAAAGTCCTACTTCCCATAATTTTTCCCACTTCATGACTAATTGAATATTAAATATGTGCGGATTAGTAAAAGTCATGGACAGAGACTATGATACACCAAAGAAAATCTTAATACTAACTATTACGTTAGAGATTTTTAAATTTTAAATTGGCTATAACACTAGAACGATGTAGACTAATCAAATCTCAATCAACACAAATCCTGCATTAAAATTATTATGATGCAAATTTGTTTTAACTTTTCGATAAAAGGTCTAATTTTCAGGCTTTTGGTTTATACCTTGATTGGTTTTTCAATAATTCGCTTCTAATAAACGAATGTAGGATTATATTATTTTTTCCACTTTTTTCTGCTCATTTTTATTTTTGTTGAGTACATGATATCTGTCTAGTCATAAAAAATTGCTTACATGTAAATTATTTATAAGTAAATAGTAGTAGGTTCGAGAGAAAACATTTCTCTTTGTTGATTAATGCTAAAATAAATGTGTTTGATTGCGAGTATAGAATTTGCATGGAAATAATAAATTCTAGGCAATACAATTACCTAGAATTTATTTGTATGTAAATTATTAATAGTTTTCAATTTAAGAAAATATTATATTTGTCTATTTTTTATTGGTGTGTAGATGAGAGACAAGGGATAAATGAGAGAGAACATTTGAATTACCTGGAAAATAAAACGGCTCATCCCCAAAGAAAATGTTTTCCATATTTTTGAGGAAAATATGATCACATGACAAAAAGTTGAAAAATATTTTTCATAGAAAAAATTGTCAATCAAATATCTTAAATGTAGGAATTTGGATGGAAAAATGATATTTTTTCCATGAAAAATAAAGTCAATCTAACGTCAGAACATGAAAGCAAGCTTTATCAGTTAAATATGGGAAGCATTAAAGTTTTATATCGAACCATTTTAAACTATATAAAAATATGTAAAAACTTTATTATTAAAAAAAACGACTGATAAAATAATTTGTTAGCTATTTTAATTATTATATTCAATCCAACATATGTATCTATGATGATTATATTATGCCCTTATTTGGTGTAAATTTTTATAAAAGTTGATAAAATGTGTAGTTGAAAAGTTGTAAACCCCATAAAATATGATTGAATTTAATTATTGACTTTAACTTAAATTAAAATTTTAATTTTAATTCCTATTAATTATGGATTATATTTAATAAATAATATTATTTTTTTAATTTTATTGAAGGTTGAAAACGCCCTCCTCTCACCTAGAGATCAACTATTATTTTTTGTCCAACATCCAATCAAAATTGTGTAAATCGTTAAGGTGGGACTACATAATCAATTGAAAACCACTTTTTTCCATTAGGTAAAACCTTTCAAAATGAAAAAGAATTCTATTTAAATTAATTAAGTATAGAGATAATTTATATGAGAAAATCCCACATTCCATAAAATCTCGATGAAATTTCATTTTTGATATTTTCATTTGGCATCATTTCATTACATTTGTTATATCTATAACTAGAACTTATAGAACATTTTTCAAAATTTACTACAATATTTATTTATTTATTTTTGTTTTTAAGGTTTATTATACAATAAATAATATTTAAATTTTTCTCTCTATTTAAACTCTTGAGTACTTTCAGTTTGGTCAATTTTTAATATAATTACTTTTAAGTAATTTTTATTTCTAAACACAGTTAAATGTAAATAAATATTTCTTCTTAATATAGTATATACTGACAAAATAAATAACTTTATTTACTTCGAAGTAACTTTTTTAAGTTTAGCCATGCATAGTCGCGTAAGAAGTTGAATTAATGTTATGGTGTAATTACAATAGGCACTATACTCGTTAAATGCTCCCAAATGCTCAAGAAGAGTCACACAAGTACGAATATTGCCGAGTTGAACTCAACTACCAACTGATTCTGCATGTTACCCGCACTCAACCCATCACTACTGTACAAATAATTACATCAACAGAAAAAAATGAATTAAAAAACCAACCGATTTACGCTTTTATCTATAGTCGACGCTTACCTTCACACAACAAAATACGTACTTTGTCTAGATTTAATTCTTTTTCAGACTTTCTACTGCCTTGGATTGAATCGATATTTTTCTATTTTTATTTTATTTGTGTGTATAAAATGGCCTCACGTATCAGAAATTCTACTATTGCTTAATAAAGTGATGGTGGTGCTCGTACTTTGCTTGATTTTTTCTCGAAAGGAAGGGCATTAGTCGAAGAATTCATTGAAATATTCTTTTCATCAATCTCTAGTTTAAATTTAACGTAAGTTCTTGTTGTGAGCAGGGACGAAGTGATAATTTTATTTGGTGAAGGCATAACATATTTCTTTAATATAAAGCTCAAAAATGTTATATTGTACTTCAGAACTCTTATCTTAATATTTAGGATGTGTTTGGTTTACTTTATTTTTCATGAAAAATGTTTTTTTTTTTCACCTAAGTTTTTACTTTTGAGGTGTTTGTTTGGCATTTTTTATATTGAAAATATTTTTTAAAAGTTGGTCACGTTACATGATCACATTTTCCTCAAAAACAAAAAAAAAATATTTTATTTCTGGAGGATTTGTTTTCATTTTCTAGGTAATTCACACTTACCAAAAAACTCAACTTTATGGAAAGATACGATATTTTTTATGTTGAAAATTAAATCAATCAAATATATTTAATTGATATTTTTCATTCAAATAAATTCGAGCAATTTGAACATATTTTTTTTTCCATGCAAATTTAATACTTGCAATCAAACATACATTTAGCTCACCCTACTTCTAATTTGGTTGGTAAAAAATGAGGCCTTTAGACCTTTTATGGTTTTGCATCCCTTAAATGGATGATGGAGATTGATTCTATTTTAAAGTTCATATTTTCTGTCTAGATCATTTTTTTATAGATATTTTTCTATGAACATTTGTTCAACTATTACAAGTTTCTTGTATCTTATTAAATTTGACATTTAGTTACCAACTTTTTTTTTGGTCTCTTTTCCTTATTCTAGAATACTTCAAGAAATTTCTCTTTACATTTTTAAAGTCTTCTGCAAATTAATTCTAAGTTTTGCCAAATATATAAGTTAGCACAAACATTGCTTGCTAATTTTAACATTTGACCCCTTTGCATCTCACACACTTAGACGTTGCTCTAGTTCTTACCTCGGAGGCAAGTTCTCTCTTGCACTAGAGCATGTTATGTTACTATCACATTTTGTCTATATTATTTTCTTGTACAAATGTCAATTTGTCAAAACTCCGTCCTCCAGTCTCTCTTATTTTTCATTTCTAATTACCTTTGTTAGGCCATAATTTTTCAAATGAACATATGTTATGATATTTTGTGCGAACTTGTATAATTATGGTATATTTACTTAAATAAATTATATTAAAACATATTTTTGGACAATTATTTTATTTTAACAATGTTCATGCACGGTATTAGATATCGAACGATTATGAAATGGATACATATTTATAGGGAAAAATTAATAACTCCTATAATAAACGTTACATTTTTTTACATAAGAAACATTTATCAAAATTGCAAAAATCAAGTTATTCCAAAATAATAATAATAAAATGTAGATACCTTATAATACATAACCTTACGATTTTTTTAGGCTTCCTAAATTAGAAAAATCATTATAGAACTAATCGATGGATATATGAAAATTATTTATTTGTTTTAAATCTATCTCTACAAATAGTAAATTAGTCATTTTCTCTTAAAAAAGAAAGGTTGAGGACATCAACATTTGAAATCTCACGTATTATGTGTAGAAATTGCAGTAGCTAGTAGAAAATTTGAAGGTATATTGTTACCTCTGTTTGTGGGTATGTAACTTCTACCTTGTGATCGTATGTTATCGTTGTGATCTTGAACGGGTTGTTTAACAAAAAACAACCGTGACCCTGGTTAATTTTATATTGTATAAATGTGACGAATTCTTATGGCATGAGTTCATACGAGGGGTAACAAATAGACCTCATTATTATTATCTCGTAGAATTATGACGATTGTTAATGTAGATGTAAATGGTTGCCAAATGTGATCGTTGTGACATTTGACGATTTTTTTGCAACATACAATTATGGTTCGTATGAGTGGTACGAATTCTATATTGTAGAGTTGTGATCACAAATTTTGTGAACCTTTGACCATGTAAATGGAAATATAATGATTATTTTTTTTAAAAGTTCATAAATTTGCTATTTTTGACAATATATTTTAAAATATTTTTAATTATGTATTATTCAAAAATAAAAAAAGATAAAAAAATCGGAAAGCCCAATTAAAAAAAGCATGCATTTCCAACTATAACCTATGCCTGTTCAAGGCTTATTCATAGGAGGAAAGGGGAACAAGCGGCTAACGTTTTCTCCTCGGAATTAAGCTAAAAACTGAGGGAGAAGCAAAAGGGGACATATCCATCACCCCTTGGCACCAATTTATCTTGTGTAGCAGTGATTTATACTCCACTTCTTCATCAACAAAGTTGAAAGGTAGTATCAGATTTTTTTCAGTGTAAAAAAGGGCTTTATATGTTGAAATGCTCTCGATCTGATTGTTGTGAATGATTTGATTTTAACTCAACTCCTTATAAATTATTTATTTTTTCAAAATTTTTGTTCCTTGATGATAATCTTCCTCTAGCAGCAGTGATTTTTTCGACAATTTCTCTTGAATTTTGATGCGCTTGTTTATGGTTTTCTCCTTGCCTTAAAAAACTGGTCGCCCCTCAAGCGTAATAGGTGAAATACCCAGGACCAAAATCCAGTGGCGCAACCCCAGGTGGCTCTGCCTCTGGTCGCGTGTGATGAATTTGCATTATAAATTTGTGTGCGATATGATTTTCTCTTGGTTTGCGTTTTGTGATCCGATTTTAATGGAAAGTGAAAAAGTGTGTGTAATGATTTGAAGCACTAGCTTGCTTTTAGGAATGTTAAATTTTGATTCTGTTTATACTTTAAATAAGCATATGGGGTAATGTTTTAACTTAATTGGTCGGTTTTATTTAATTGTTTTGCAGGATATTTCAATTCAGTTCAAATTAAGGAAGTCAAATCTCTATTTCCGGATCCGTAGTAAAGACGCTGTTATAAAAGCTTTTGAATTCCTTCCATTTTTTCCCGTCTCCGTTTTGCTATTTTATACCGTTAATTAAATAGCGTTGTAATTTGATTTGAGAAAATGGCAGTAAAAGTAGGAACTCCATGTTTAAATTGGTCAAACCCTTCAATTCCCCAATCACCATCTTCTTCTCGAACTTTAGCCTCCGCATTTTCGTCCCCATCTATAGTAAGACGTAGTATTATTAGCAGCGATGGAGCTTTGGTGCGCCGCTATGTGCACCGGTTGGATAGGTCGGCATTTTTTGGGACTCACCAATCGTCTAAGTTGTACCGGTCTAGATCTTTTGAGCATTTGAAATCCTGGGACCAACCTCTCCGACGAGCATGCAGTGCCAGCTTGGCTTCGTTTTCTGATGAAGAATTTTCGAAGAAAATTAAAGAGCTGGCTCTTAGATTTCAATTATCTGATGATGAAGATGAAAGTTCAAGGACTCACGATGCTACGTTTGAAGCAGAGCACGGCATGCTCCTGGATTCTGTCCAAACGAGGTGTGAAAATGTTGATGTTAGTTCTACTGGTGAAACCAAATTTTTAGAATATCAGTTGTTTGAGCCTTTAAAGCCTCCAGATTTTCCTGAAAGAGATGAGATAATTCCCGCAAATATTGAGAGGAGAGCGAATAGAGTTGAAATTCCATTATCCCTTAGAATGATAAAGCGGAAAAAGCAATGGCAAGAAGGTTTTAGGGAAGCAGGAGAGTCGGCATACTGCTCTGTGAACAAAGCTTTTTCGTCCATGGTGTTTATAATTCAGGAGCTGCAAAGTTATACTTTGCAAATGAGGGAAATTTTGTTTTTTGAAGATTTACAAGGGATTTTGGTGAGGGTTCAGAAGGAGATGCGTGCGTCCTTTGTGTGGTTGTTTCAGCAAGTGTTCTCACATACGCCAACTTTGATGGTGTATGTGATGATACTTCTTGCAAATTATAGTGTTTATTCAATGGGGACTAATGCCGCTATAGCAGCCACTCCACCGGTCCATGCTTATGGAGCCACCACAGAAACTGTTTTGGTGGTAGACGATCAGAGTCGGGCCGAGCAAAAGTTTGATTCATCGGCTGTTAAAACATTTAAATTATCCTCATCAAATGAGAAAATTACATCAATTGGGGGAGGTAATGGTGATGGTGGGAAATACAGGCCGGTTGGGAGTGGTGCAGATGGAGACGGGAGGTTTGATGAATCAGGATATCACAGGACTGTTGCTCCTGACGAGGTGTCCTCAGTTGGGAATCCCTCAAGAACAGGTGAAGAAGAGTCAATATCTGGGCAAGTGGCCAGAGAAGAAGATGTGAGTTTGTGGAATTCAATGGTGGAAGAAGCTTCGAGAATGCGGGCCGCAACAAATGGTGAAGCATTGGATCATGAGTTGAGGCAAAGACTTGTGTCCCCAGTGAACGCTGAGATTGAAGCTGATGATTATGCAGAGTATTTTAGGACTGAGTTGCTATATCAAACAGGATTGGCTCGAGAGCCCAATAATCCTCTTCTGCTCGCTAATTTTGCTCAATTTCTCTATTTGGTCATCAAAGATTATGACAGGTAAATATATTTTCTTATGTTTAGATATCAATGTCTCTGTTTTTCTTGAAGAATTAGTAATTCCTTGATTCTTAGCTATTAATTGGATTGTGTTTTTTCAAATATTATGGTCTGTGACTTTTCTGCTTGCAGCCATGATTGCTTGCATCTAATTCGGAAATATTGTACTTGTTGGCAAGAAATATGACCTTTTGCAAGCAAATTGTAGTTTTGTAGAAATTGGGGTCAGGACTTCATCTTGATTGAGCTGTGTGTGGTGCAACTTACATACACCCTTAGTTTCTTTCTTTAATAGCAAAGAACTATGCACGTGAACCATAAAATAGTTTCAACGGTATCTTGAATTGAAAACTCTGATGAAAAAATATCTTCAAAAAACAAGTAAATTTTCCAATTCTTTGACAAAGGCAACCAAGATTCTAGAAATCTGAGGAATAGGGAAAAGAAATGACTAGTGCTATTTAAATTGTATGTGTGTGCACAATAGATACTTCAACATATTATACAAAATTTGCTACGAAAACAAGTTAATCGTGCGAATTCTTGAATCCTTAGTCATAAAAACTCCTGTATTCATTTGTTTTACACTTTTTTTTTGCTTGAAGCAGAGCGGAAGACTACTTCAAGAGAGCTGCAGAGGTGGAGCCAAAGGATGCAGAAGCCTTGAACAAATATGCAAACTTCCTCTGGCGGGTAAAGAATGATCTTTGGGCTGCTGAGGAAACCTACTTGGAAGCCATTGCCGCGGAACCCAGCAATTCCTATTATGCAGCTAATTATGCCCATTTCCTTTGGAATACCGGTGGGGAAGACACTTGTTTTCCTCTAAGCTACCCCGACTCCTCCCCCGAAGTTTAACTCGAACAGTCAAATTCAATAACATGACAGAGAGAATAAAAGACGATACACCCCAGCCATTTCTCTTGTCAATAAACACTGCTGAATAACCACAATTTATATAATAAATATCCCAAGGGAGAAAAGGAGAGCTTTTCCTTCTTAACGAGCTTGTGCTTGACTTTTCTCATTGTTCTTTGCTTTAGATGTTCTTGTTTTAGTTCGTGTTCGTTTCATAATGGGCGAGGAAATAGTTTTTCATTTGTTTTGGAGGGTGGAGGGGCTTCCAATTATTGAATGATGAAACAAGAAGAGAAACTAGGCTACTCGGGTGATTTTTTGTGTTTCTGCTTAGCATTATTCTTTATGGAAATATCTACCGGTTTCAGGCCTCTCTTCTACGTATTTTTTTTTTTCAATTTGATTCATTGTTCTTGGTGGCACAACGATATTCCCAAATTGTAGTTACAATCATAACTTAATATAAATGTGCCATTTCTTTGGAAGAATAGTACTATTTACAGTTGCTCACTATCATGGTCGCCTTATTTGACATACAAGTGGCGGTTAGTGATTTATAAAATTACTAACCGTCATTTGTATATCACGTAGGACGATTATGGTAGTGAGCGATTGCAAATAACATTACTCTTTTTGAAATTTATTTTGTTGCCTGTCAATACAAAAGTCATGAATCATACGTTTATGGGTTGTTTGAGCTCTATTTTTTTGAAAATTCATTTTTTCGAAATTCATTTTCAATCATACATTCTCCAATCAAATAATATAGCAAGTAAATTGAATTTTTTTTTTTAGTTTTTAACCACACGTTTTTAAAAACCACTAGTCGAAAATACACCGTTTCTCTCAAAATGGGGCTCAAACAAGAGCATAATAAGATGGTACTTATCTGCTCACTGAGTCTTTGACAGTTTGTACAGGCACCTGTTACCAGTAATTCTCATCGAGCACTGTTTGGGGGTACAGGGTGGGGGTTCACAGAACCCCCACCGATACCTGACAATAGGGGGAGCGGGTGGGAATTTTTTTGGCCATTTTTCATTACCATGGGTACTGCATGGGGTTCGCCAATGTGAGAGTAGGTAAAACTTCTGTAAATTTATTTCATGTACATTTAGCTTTATTCATTCTCACCTCCTTGTCCGATTCCCATAAATAAGCAAGTTTCGAAATAATTGTTTTTGTCAGTGAAGGTCAGAATTTAAAAATAAGAAAGAAATACTTATTTTAAACATTTGAAACTTAAGATTTATTTTAAAGTTTGTCAGCTTTTAATTTTAGCCCGCTTTCCTGTTTTCTACTACTAGGCAGTGACGTTATTTATGGCTTTACAAGTTATATAAAAGGTAAAATTTAACATCTAATAAATAAGACATGTAGAGGTTTGTGATTATAAGATTGATAGTTTAAAATGATTCAAAGACTCTTATTGGTATTAGAGCTCAAAAATTTTGAACGAGCAATCAATATGTTTGAAAAGCTTAACGAGTAGTCTAATTTAAGCTCAAATGAGCTTTCAATTTGTCTACAAAGCTCAACGAGTAACTGATTCAAACAAAACTTAATTTTGCAAAACAAGTCAAGGGTAAAATTTCAGATTAATTAAAATGAATATATGAATCAATTTATAAGAGATTTGATTACTCATTTTATTAATAAGGCTATCTAAAAATTAATAAGGCTAATCTTTTAGATGGTATCCAAGTCCCAATAAAAATCATATCCCTCTACTTGAATACTATAGAACATCTAGGGATGACAACTAGAGCTAATTTGAGCTAGTTTAATTGTTGAAATGAATATGAATATAAAAAATAAATTTGTTATAACTTTGAAAGTTTAAAATTTTAGACGAGCTAATATACTACAGTACATGTACATAAGAAAGTGCCTAAAAATAATAATTCTTGTACTTTCTAACAGTTTAAGATGTAGATGAGATATATTATATTTATCTATCGTACTATTCTAAATCGGTCAACTATACAAAAGATAATTTATATTTTTCTTAATACTAGCATGTAGTAGTTTATTATATTCCGTATACGATTTTTTAATGCATTGGAAAACAACTACTCTCTATGGTAGCCTAATAATTGAGAATCTTTACATACAGGCATATATTCGTGTGTGAATTTATTTTTTATATAGATATATTTTTTTTAATTTTGAATTGATTTGAATATTATAACTTGGACAAAAACAATGGATCCATGCTCTACTGAAAAAATTTCTGCACATAACTTTATGACAAACAAAAGGGTCCAATGTACAAGGTTAGGTTTGGTACTGTAATTAGTGTTAACACATGGAATGCCACGCATTAGTATGTGCATGTGGGTCGCTCTAATTGAAGTTGGGCCAAGAAGATTGTGACAAATTAAACACCTATAAAGTAAGTCGCGTCAATTTACGCATAACACATTTTGAGGCTACGTGTTAGGTCTCATGCCTTGCATGTGATAATTCAATATTTTCGCATGTCAAGCCATACCATACACGATAAAAAATTATGATGCTAAACCCATGTAGGGTCTTGCCAAGCCGACCCTCATGAACCTGTAATATACTCATAAAATTTAAGAACCCTAAATCTTCCTCGAAGGCCCCAAATATTTGATCGATTAGTTCAACCATAAAAAAAAATTGCCACCAATTTAAAGATAATATATACAAATTTATGTAATATGGAAACCTTCACACTTTTCAACGTCTCAACGTATTAATAAGTTCATTATAAAATTCTTTTCAACTCTATAGGACACCTATACAGTTCAATATAGTAATTTGAAGTCGTTTAAATGCTATCTGAAGGTAAATTTACACATTTAAAGGAAAAATCAACAACTTTTACGATAAATGGACACCTTTTGAGAGTATTACAAATGAATGACATTTTTGCGTTCAAGAATGCTTATTCATACATGTATGTACAATTTAGTTCAAATTATACCTCTAATTGTTTATAATTTAGTTAATAACAAGTCCTTGAGGTTGAGTAAATTTTTGGTCCATGTCTTTTAAAAATATGGATGAATGGCATATTACTCAATAAATGTTCAAAGTGACATTAATTTATTGCGTTTAGCATGTCACTTTGACCTCATTTTTTTTTTTTTTTGAAAATCACCATCTATATCATTTTACAAAAATTAAATATGCATTTAGTTTGCTGTTTTCAAGATATTTTCAATTTTGTAAGGTACTTAGAACTTGTTTGATTTGTATTTTGAAAACAAGATTAAAACTTACCACACTGTCAATAACAATTTCAGACGACGTGCATTATTATTTTGATCTAATCAAAATAAGATAAATTAAAAATTCCTTTAATTTGCCATTAATTTTACATAAATTAATTAATTTACATTCGTAATTCTATATTGACCTATAGTAATGTGTCGACAAAATATGTGACGAAAAATGTCACGTGGTGTGACAAACCAAATTTGTTTATCGTGAAACTATAATCCCTTCGTCAATTATGAGATATGAAAGTAGTCATCTTGATTATTGATCATATATTTCATCCAATTTTTAAGTCAATAATAATCAAAACTCTTTTCTACCCATGTACTTACTTTGACCAAAAATTTTGATATCAACTTAATCAAATGTAATGCAGATTATAATCTTACAATTTAAAAGTGAAAAATCCTATCATTCATAACTTTCATATAATATTTTGAAAACCAACCCAGACAATGACCTGAAAAAGAGGGTCAAGTGACAAAATGTCGAATCGGGGTCAAACCAAAAATAATATAATTAAATAAAAAAAATATTCTATTAAAATTTTATATCAAGTAAATTATTTAACTTTCAACAACTATAAAATAAATGAGTTAATGCAACTTAATATAAAATAAAAACTAAATGGACTACATACTAAATTAAAATAATTGGGCCCAAATAAAGATAGAATAAACCATACATATTAAAGCATTTGTCATCCTATTCCTACCAAGTTCCAATATGCAATTTTTCGTGTTTCTTTTTAGATTTTGGGTACCATATATTGCATCACTGAGCCTAGGTAGATGGGAGAAGTTAGATGAGAGATTGGTGGATTCTTCTCTCTGTTTTTCTCCCTCGAAACCAATAGAAAAACTCGATTAAACCGCAACTGGGTCGCCTATTTTGGTTGCGTTGCCTGAATTTCCATTTTTTTAGCCGGTTTCTATACATGCAAGTTTTAAGCATCAACTAGATCGATAATCCATCCGGTTATCCTTTTTATGGTCAAGTCGACCAGTTAGGTCCGATTTTAATAACATTGCTTTCATATGATTCTTGACATACTCGAACAATATCGTATTAGCTACTCTTGGTAGAACAACATTCGATATCACCAAAGTATGGCTGTCCTTATATGAGATATTATGGTGACTTCAAGTCGAAAGACCAATTTCATTACCGAACGTTACAGATTAACTATTGACTCTTAGATAGTTATCCATGTGAAATCTCTCCATCGAGTCTTCAATATTTTATTCTCATAACAAAATATGTATGAGTCCATTTAAATATAATTACATTTTAGTTTGCAAGATTAGTTATCCACTGAAAAACGCCAAACGTGGTATATCTGTAATAACGGTATCCGTATCTCGTTATTATTTACGATCACACATAATTTGAGATCCAGTCAAACGTAATTTTTTTATCACAATCACAACTCTTTGTGATTAACAATTTATCAAGACTTTAATATACAGACTCTTTTAATTTAGTTTATCAGAATACTAATTCAAATAAATAATGGATCTACCATAAATAAAATACATCGATCATATTAAAAGTGTTTAAGTCCAAAATCGATTGGACTTGTGGCATAATACTTACAAACTTTCAATTGCACTAGATCGAATAACTTATGTATATACCATAAGAGTTTACATGACGATCATGCTTATGATGCGATAATTCTTTATCAGTGGATCTGCAATATTGTCACTCGTGGAAACTTGTTCTTTCTTTATTTCATTTTTTTTTTGTATTATCTTTATGAGATAATACCCCTTAACACACGTTTAGATCATTGATTAGACCTTAGTTCATTCTCTTGCGCGATGATTCCTTGTTATCATAACACAAATGTATGGGATCAATAATGTTTCAAACTACTCCAAATTCATCAAAGAAATTCTTGATCCAGACTACAACCTTTGGTACTTCTGAAGCTACAACATCTTTAGCTTCTATTATTGAATCTGCATTTATTTCTTGTTTGGAACCTTTCCAACTATCCGCTCCATTATTAAGAGTAAAAATATATTCAGACCGAGACTTACTATCTTTTAGTCGACCAAAAGTTAGCATCAGTGTATTCATGAACTCTTAGTATATTTCTCCATTTTTATCTATGTACATTGTCAAAGGTCAAGCAATCTTCTAAATCTATCTCTATAGATCGAGTTATTTTTCCCTTATCTTTTATGGAGAAATTCTTTTGACAACCCAATTTCACTGATTGAAGAGGATGTCATTTCCCATTAATAATATGGCATTTACATATAAGAATCGATAGTGCTCCCACTTGTCTTCTTGTAAACACATGATTTGTCTTCCTTTTTGATAAAATCACACTTTTTGATTATCTCATCAAAGCGAAAAATTATAACTCCTAGAAGCTTGCTTCAATCCATATATGGATCAGTCAAACTTGTATACATTGTTAGCATCTTTGGATTCAAAATCTTCGAGTTGCATCATGTACACTTTCTCTTGTAAACTCTCGTTAAGGAATAAAATTTTCACATTCATTTACCATATCTCATAGTCATGGTATGCAACTAATGTAAGCATAATTTGAATGGACTTAAGCGTGGCTACATGTAAAAAGGTTTCATCAAAAGTCAATTTATTGTCTTTGTTTATAACCTTTTCTACTAGCCTCTATAGATGTTTTCATCCATGTCAACTTTTTTCTTGTAAACCAATTTACAACCTATAGGTTTTATCCCATCAGGCAGGTCGACAAAGGTACAAACTTTATTTAAATACATCTAGTTCATCTCGATTTTCACGGTCTTCTGCCATCTGTTTGAGTCAACGTCTGATTTACTTCTCCGTAATTAGTATGTTCATCATTCTCGATTAGTAATACCTAATCAGTAATCGTGAATTCATACCTTTGAGGATGTCAATTATATGTGTAGATCCTTAAATCTTTTCAAGTTCTAATTTGCTTACACTTCTATTTTCTAGAATGAACAATTCTCTAAGAAGACGACATGTTTTGAGAAGAAGATTTTTCTCTCTCAAAAGGGTTATAAAATTGATATCTAATGTCTCTTTTGAATATCCCATAAATATGCATTTATCGAATTTATACTCTAGATTATCTGATTTAGTGCACTTTACATATGCATCACAGTTCCAAACTTTTATAAGCCAAGTTGGGCCTTCTACCTTTCCATAACTCGTATGGAATTTTATCAATCGATTTAGATGTGACACGATTTAGTGTGTAGCACACGACAATTAGTGCATGACCCCAAAATAATTTAGGGAGGTTACATGGCTCATCATTGATCACACCATATCTAGTAGTGTACAATTCTCATTTTCAAATACACCATTATGTTGCGATGTATGTGACGAAGTCCACTATGAAAGAATTCCATTCTCCTTTATATAATAAAAAAATTCACCTTAAAGGATATTGCCCACAACAATTAGATCTTAGTATGAGAATTCACCTAATTGTTTATCTACTTCAGCTTGAATTCCTTGAACATTTCAAGAGCTTCATACTTGAATTTCATCAAGTATACATAATCATATCTTGAATGGTCATCAATAAACGTGATGAAGTAAGATAAACCTTCTCTACAAATAATCGACATGGGTCCACATGCATTGATATGTATTAGGCCCAATAATTGTACAACTATTTCTTCCATTCCAGTAAAATGAGATTTGGTCATTTCGCATAGCAGACATATTCGTATTTGTCAAACGATTTAAAAACAATATTTTTTTTATTTATGTGACCTAGTCTGCAATGTCACATATTGGTAATATTTAGGTTATAACTTTTATGCCTTTTATTTTCTATACTTATAATAGAGCACTTAATAACTAGAATATAAATATCATTTTTTAATTTACCATAATCATTACTTATTTTATCAAGATAAAAAGGAACATCAATTGTCCTAACATTAATTGAGGAATAATTCATGTCCAAGAATTATATTTAAATAATATTCTTGGTAATGGTGGGAACAAAATAGCATTTCTCTAATTCTATTACTAAGCTTGAAGGTAATGATAAGAAATATGTTCCTATAGATCAGCAACTCTTGCTCCATTTTCAACTTCCACATAAACTTTTTCATTCTGCAATGATCTGCCTCTTTTTAATTCTTCATATTTGATT
>CAIGRP010015097.1:0-48272 GCA_903798385.1 Fraxinus cuspidata
AGGATTCAACTTAAATATCTCATAAGACGAAGGTCTTAGATTCGAATCCTAGGAAGGAGACAAGATGAAAATTCACGAGGGACAAGAGAGTAGATGATCTCCTAAAATGGATAGTACATATAATATAGCGGTTTGAACAAAGATTTTAGGTGGTTATAAAAAAACTCGCATTTCTAAGCCTAGGTCTTCATAAAATATATGATTGAAAAAATAAAAATTGCGAGCCTCATGAGATGTATTATTAAAATTGAAATTTCTCAAGTTGAAAAGTTGATATTTTATCAAACAAGCTGCTAATAAATATGTCTAAGCAAATTCTTGCTCACATCCAGGGGATGACAACAGTTGGATCCAGCGAAGATATGTCTCCTGAAATTATAGTGACACTTTCACAAGCATCCATGAGTATAGACATTGACGAAGAACCTAGCCAACGTGACGACAATCTCACTCAAATTTGTTCAAAATTATTACAAGCAAATAAACTCCCTCAAATTTGCTCAGAATTACAAGCACCAAGCAACAACGCTGCCGAGGATGATTGGTTGGTTTCTATATTAAACTATGTAGATGACACAACAGACAAACCCCAAATACCAGGGACTCCACCATTGCTGCGTGACAAACAATCCAACAAAAATTGTTATGAGCCTCTCATAGTTTCGATAGGCCCTTATCATCGTGGAAAGCCACAGCTCGAAGCATTTGATAAGCTAAAGATTCCAATCGCACAGAAATTCGTTTGTGCCTGTTATGATCAAGTATCCATCGAACAGTTACGTGAAGAGGTGGAAAAGGTGGGTAAAAGTGTCCGCAAATGGTATGAGAAATGCTTGCCTGAACAGTATGACAATAAAAAGTTCAGCAAAATGATGTTTCTTGATGCTTGCTTCGTGCTTTATTTTATTATATACTTCTATTCTAAAACTGAAGTTACAGATATGCAAGAAAAAGAGGCAGATCCACTGCATCGTTTGAGTTGCTATCTTGTTTTTGTGCAAAGGGACTTGATCTTGCTAGAGAATCAAATTCCTTTACTATTACTAAAAGTTTTAATGAAATTCTTGTTCAAAGATGAAAGATTGGACTGGGAGACGAAGTTGATTCAGAATTTCCTTGATAAGAAGTTCATTATGCCACCTCTGGAAAATCCAGGCAATAATGATGTCAAAAAATTTCTTGCACAAATGATGGGATGCATTGTTCAGATAAAGGAGAAATGGAAATTAGATATGGATGCACGCCATCCTCACCTTCTACATCTAGTTCGGGAAAAGCTCATCGGGTCATCTCCTGACGACAAAAACCAGGAGGAGAAATGGAAACGCCTTCCTTACCTTCTACATCTAGTTCGGAAACAGCTCATCGGGTCATCTCCTAAAGACAAAAACAAGAAGAAATCTGTTAAATGGTATTCGTATCGTTCAGTAACGGAGCTCAAATCAGCAGGAATTCATTTCAGACCAAGTCAAACTAACCATGTGACTGATGTGAAGTTCAAATCTCACCTTTTTTTCTGTTACTCTTACACTTCCTCCAATCATGGTTGATGATACAACAAAACCTTTGCTATTAAACTTGGTGGCTTATGAAATGTGTCCCGATGGCCCTTCTGATTATCGCATTATGTCATACATTTGCCTAATGGATTCACTCATTGATCATGCCGATGATGTTAAAGAGCTCCGAAGAAGAAGAATCCTTGTTAACAATTTAGGCAGTGACGAAGAATTGGCGCAACTCTTTAACGAGATAGCTAATGGTTTGGTATTTGATCCTGATGAATATGCAGATGTTAAGTTGCAGATTCAAAATCATTGCGAGAGTAAAGCAAAAGTCTGGATGGCTGAATGGATACACGACCATTTTAGCAGTCCTTGGGCTTTCTTGGCTTTTCTAGGTGCAATTTTCGTCATTGCCCTTACTGTGGTACAAACATATTTTGCTGTTTTTCCGCACTAAACCTCAGGACGCAAGACTTCCTAAATCAATGATCTCGTACGAGCTCTTCAGTTGCAAAAAATTGTTATTTTAAGCACGTTGTATAGAATATATGATATCGATTTACTTTGCTAAAATCATTAATTATTTCAGTTTAATCTACTTTCAGATCAATGCCACGTTAGATGGAGTATATTAGGTCATACATAAATTTAGAAAAAAATAAAAAAATTTAATTGAGCGCTTAAATTAAAGTATCGAACATTCTCGAGCTTCCAGGCATGCTCAGATTTACATATTCTTGTATAATCAAAGGGAATCAATTTTTTATTTTTAAAAATTTCTTATAATTTAATTCATAACAATTTTCACATTGGACCCACAAATACTAGTATATTTGAGTTTAAAAAAATTCTGAATTTTTCACACTTGGGTAGATTTTGGTGCCCATATTTTGCAGAATGAGCAATTTCTTTTCTACCAAACATGCTCTCACTTTTTAAAATTGGCTCCGCTAGAAAATAGAAAGAAAATTTTTGTAAGAAATTTTTATCAACAGGTTCCTGCCCAATGTGCCCCCATCAGCAGGATCTTTGGTTGTTTTTTTAACTTTTTGTTATTCCTCTACAACCGTCCCGCCTTTATCACCACCCTTTATATATAAATGTTTTTTCTTATTTTTTTTTCCTCAATTTTCGATATCATTATGAAATATCAAATGAAATTGAAAAATTGCATTTTAATAACATTTCGAGGTGCTCACGGCCGAGTTTCTTGCATTGTTAATGATGCACAAAACGGTGAACTGTAGCAATAGTTACAACACGTCAAATAGATCGTTCTAAATTAATATTTCGATAATTTCGATAATATGTTAATTTTAAAAAATTCATAAATCGTCTTTGTCATCTTGAAACTCGTTTCGAAAATTATATCGCAAACATAACGAATGGTCAAAACAAAAATCGTTTGACATTGAAAATAATTCAACGAGCTTCTCAAAAAGAGACGCATAACTCGTTTTTTCTTTAGATTTTTCAATTGTTTCATTAAAGGTTTATTATTTTTGCGCGACAAATTTCTTAATATAATTTACATCATTTTATTAGGATATTTTTACACGTGGTATGATGTCAAAAATTTTCGAATCGCTATGCAAAATATAATAAATTAACATTGAATATGGTTCGAATTCGAATGGTTTTTTTTTTCCCTTTTTAATCCATGTTCTAAAAAAATGAAAGAAGAAATTAATAATAAATAAAAATATTATGACCATTTTGCTTAACCCGTGTGATAAGTGTATTATATACACTTATTTGGACATTTAAGTTAGAGTTTTTTATTGTTTATTTTGATAAATTATAGCTTAATTCTATGTGTATTATGTTTGTTAGGTATAAATCGATATAAATGGCAAAATGGGAGAAAAACGATTAAAAAAAAGCTCAATTGTAAGAGACCCAAAGTTCAGGTACTAAAGTGCAAATACTCAAAAGTTGTATCGGATCTTACGATGAAGATTTAAGAATGTTGGGGATCGATTGGATGATGAAAGAAGTTGAAGGGAAAAAAGATAGTCAAAATATTATCACACGTCAATTTCCAACAAAAAAAGTTTTGCTTAGAATTTTCAACATTAAATTGAGACTCATTTTTGGTATAGCAAACGTTAGAATTGGAAAGTTATAATAGTTGTAAACATTTGAGTTATCTTTCCAACGTACTTTGAATTGACTCAATCGAATATCATGAAAGAATGTTATGATAAAAGTACTAAATGCTGCTAGAGACAAGAGGAGGCATGCATTTAGGCCTACAAATGAGGTGTACACTTCCTCCTCTTCTAAGACCGACTGAAGCTACCAAATTCACTGAGGCGCGTTCCCTAACTAAGCCTAGGGGTGCGTCCCAAGGTAAAATGAGAAAAAAATTATTTTTTCTTTTCTTATTTTGATATCTTTTGGAATGGAATTTTTTAGCATCCTACATATATCAAGAGGTCGTCCAGAACAAAAGCAACCTAGTTTTCATCATAGAAGAGCAAGAAAATATATATTTTTACATTCAAGGAGCGGAAATGCATCATTTGGGGTTGAGTTTTAAGCGAGGAATTGAAGTTTTTATGATTTTCTCAAGTTTCTTAGTCTCGGGTAATGTTTCTCTTTATTTGTATAATTTTCACATGGCAATGTTAGGCTAAATCTTTTATGTATTGGATGGATGAAACCTTTGATTTATAGTTTTTAATTCAATACTTATTATTTTATAGTTAATTTTTATGTTATTGATTAAATATGTATGAATCTTATATTGTTTGAACGTTTGATCATCATTTAGATAATTAGTTACTTATTCATATCGTTCGGAAACTCACAATAAATAGAACACTACGTATTTAACACCAAATAATAGATATTAGGAATAATATTTATGATGCGTGCAATTGTGTGAGATAATCATATGATTGAATGCGTGTTTTGTATATGAATTCAAATTAGAAATAGGATCGGATCATATTAACGGATAATTAATTGTCATTAACACATTAATCAAGTTGCTTACATAAGTCGAGAATTAAATTAGACATTAATAGATGTATTTTGAAATCCAATATATTCATCTCATCTTTGAATAAAAATCAATATTTTATTGCTTTTATAATTTAAATTAGAATAATAACAAAAACAAATCTATTTTGTGTAACATTAAATCGAAATTGCTTATAGCTATTGAACTATAATTACAATTATTCATTGTGGGACGATTGAACTCATTAAGCCCATGTTTAGTATGGATTAAAATCAGATTTTAATTTAATTAAGTCAGAGTTAAACTATTAATATCAACCACATATTTCAGAGGTTTCACAAATTTTCAACCACATACTTTATAAATTTTCATTAAAATCTACTAAAAATTTAATTTTAATTCTTACGATACATGGACTAAATATATTATTTGTCAACAACTTTGTACGCTTCCGAGTTTTGTCCGAACACGATGTTCCAATTTTCAACCGTCCCAATAAAGCATGATGACCTTTTTAATCATACGTGGCAGTGAAGTGTCCACATGTGTGCATTTACACGCGGTACAACAACACCATGCTATGTTCAAGAAACGGCACGTATTGCTTGCCCACAAGTCAACCCATAGAACATGCTATGGATGCCACTGATTTTCTTCCCTTTGATCATAAAATATTGGACAAATTCAGACAACATATAAGGTAAAGTGAAAATAATGTCTCTCCAATTAAATTCAAATTTGTTCTCGTTCTTGTAGCACAATTGTTGGATGCAGGATAATAAGTTAGCTAGGACGATCGTTGATGGCTGCAATAATAAAATTATTTATTAATATTTAATTAAATAATGTTAAAAAAATTCAATCAACATATAAATACATTAAAATGTGAAAAAAATCATATACATTTGAAAATATAATCCAATATAATATAAAATAATAAGAAAAAAATACATTTTTCAATCATATATGTATGATCAAGTTTTAAGTTTTTTACGAACTCAAACGAAACAGTTTATACGTAAATCATGATTAAATGGTGAAGACAAGCTTCAAGTTTGGACGAAAGTTATGCAAAATTTTGAAAACAATTAATTTTAAAACTAAAACTATTTTTGACCTCAAAAGAAATAAAATATATTTTTCCAACTTTTAAAAGAATAAAGAACAACACTTGGATTGCCGAGATTTGAATTTTATAAAATAAATTAATAAAACTTAACAATAAAAATATATATATCATAGAGTAATAATTTGAGTTAATAAATTTTTTTTAAAAAAATATTTCGAAAACAAAAACTAATAATATATAATTGTTTAGTTATTATTTATTGAAATAAAAATTTAAACAATAGAAAAGCAAATAATTGAAACCCATACCTCCATTGCACAAAATAGTCCTTTAACCATATGAGCTACACTTCTTTTGTGGAATATTGGTACAATTATTAATTATTATTTACAGTGTTTAAAAATTAAAAGAGAGAACATCATTGAAGCGAATCGAACCCATACCTCATATTGCACAAAATGGTCCTTCTAAAACATGAGCTACACTTCTTTTATTGAACGTTGGTAAAATTATTAATTAATATTTAGTTATTATTTAATGTGTTTAAAAATAAAAAGAGATAATGTTGTTGAATGAAATCGAACCAAGTATCTCACGTGGAAAGGGGGCTTCTCTTCCAAATGATCTCCACACAATTCCCATAAGTAATGTCCAATAACATACATACATATATATAATTTTTCTCGACGGATCCAGCACGGACGGCTGCGTCGGCTCGTCGGGTGCTAGATCCGCCCTTGGGTGGCGGACTTGAGGTTAAGTGGTGGCGAAGAAAATGAGGGTTTAAATTTTATTTATTTAATAATACTTAAACAAGCTCGACAAGTGGAAGTTTTTCGCTAAGAGAATACTTATGCACACACTAGTAAGAACTTTTGTGCTGGCTCAACGTCCCAAGTTTTTGTCTAACTACTTCTCGAACATGTTATTTGAGTCAATAAATTTTTTTAAGAAAATATTTCGAAAAACGAAAACTAATAATATATAATTGTTTAGTTATTATTTATTGAATTAAAAAATTAAACAATAGAAAAGCAAATAATTGAAACTCATACCTCCATTGCACAAAATAGTCCTTTAACCATATGAGCTACACTTCTTTTGTGGAATATTGGTACAATTATTAATTATTATTTACCGTGTTTAAAAATTGAAAGACAGAACATCATTGAAGGGAATCGAACCCATACCTCATATTGCACAAAATGGTCATTTTAAAACATGAGCTACACTTCTTTTATCGAACGTTGGTACAATTATTAATTAATATTTAGTTATTATTTAATGTGCTTAAAAATTAAAAGAGATAATGTTGTTGAATGAAATCGAACCCAAGTATCTCACGTGGAAAGGGGGCTTCTCTTCCAAATGATCTTCACACAATTCCCATAAGTAATGTCCAATAACATACATACATATATATAATTTTTCTCGACGGATCCAGCATGGACGGCCGCGTCGGCTCGTCGGGTGCTAGATCCGCCCTTGGCTAGCGGACTTAAGGTTGGGCTTGAAGTTAAGTGGTGGCGGAGAAAATGAGTGTTTAAATTTTATTTATTTAATATTACTTAAACAAGCTCGACAGGTAGAAGTTTTTCGCTAAGAGAATACTTATGTATACACTAGTAAGAACTTTTGTGCTAGCTCAACGTCCCAAGTTTCTGTCTAACTACTTCTCGAACATGTTTAACCATAGTAGTCTAAAGATATTTGATATCGATTTATTTCAATTTAATCTACTTTCACATCAATGCCGGAGTATATTAGGTCATACATAAATTTAGAAAATATAATAAATAAATTTTAATTGAGGGATTAAATTAAATTCATAATATCAGTAAAAAAAAGTTCTCTCGTGCTTCTAGACATTATTTAATTTTACATATTCTGGTATAGTCGAAGGTGATCAATTTTTTGATTTTAAAATTTTCTTATAATTTAATTTATAACAATCTTCGCATTGAACACACAAATACTAGTATTTAAGAAATTTTGGGAAATTTTTACACTTGGGTAGATTTTGTAGGCCTCGCCTTATAAATAAGCAATTTTTTTTATACCAAACATGATCTCACTTTTTAAAATTGGCTCCACTCGAAAATAGAAAGAATTTTTTTTGTAAGAAACTTTTATCAACAGTCCTTTTATGACCTTTCTATTTTTTCTTTTTCCAGCGCCGCTCACAATTTTCTTCATCCCCCGAAGTCCAAAGAAGTACAAGAAAGAATTGATAAGTCGCATTTTCGAGCGGTCGGGAATTTGCAGAAGGCTAAAAATGGCGGCAGAATCTTGGTGTGTACAGCCTTCTGCTGCTGGTTCTTCAACTTCTCAATTAAATTATATTTTTGGCCGTCCTAAATGGAAACCTCCAGTTGCTACAGCTTCTGTAGTTAGGAAGTTCAGTTCAAAGTTAATTATTCGAGCTTCTCACGAAGCCTTGGATGACAGCAAGAACAACAAGTTCTACAAAGAACTCGGTCTCTCTCTCTCTCGTTCTATATTTATAATTGTGTATGCGTATGCAGTTTCAAGATTTTGGAGCCATTTGTCTACTCATATGGTTTTTTTTTGGCCCATATAAGATAAAAGTTTATTGTTTGATGCAATGTCTCTTACCCCTTCTCTTGAAAATTGAATAAATTAATGAGAAGATATGCGCCTAAAAATTTGCACAAATTGATGAGTCTTCGAGAATATGTGAAATCACTTTATGCTTGTTTATGTTATTAATAACATCTGCTATTTATATTGTTTACATGTCATTCGTATTTATTTTCCTGGTTCAGTTAGATATACACCACAACTATCATAATTTGGATTGACTTGGACCTAAAGAGAACAATAAAAACTATGCATTTATACTTATTTTAGCCTCAACTTCTCTGCATATTCTTCTATTTTGCCTTTGCTTTATTGGATATTTATCTTCAAGACGATTTGTTTATGGGGTAGTACAATTTTTAGAAAATGGTTAATTATGAGTTTGGGGTATTTTACATGTTTATCAAGAAAAAAGGCCTTGTAAATCAAGGAAAAATATTACCCTGAACGAAGTTATGGTTTAAATTTTGACGAGTTATGGATCATATACAGTGGCAAATTTAACTTCAGATTGCTGAAATAAGGATTGACTGTTCTCTGTCAATTCTAGGAACAAGGAAAAAGGAATCCTAAGGCCAGTTAATCATTAGATTATTTCTGCAAAGATTATTTTAAAATACACTTATTCCTTGCAAGATTTTCAGATCTGCATATCTTCAAGGATCATATTTGTTTAATAGATGCATACAATAGTCTAGTACTTGCCACTTGGATTGGTTGTAATGGTTTGGTTTTATATAGGTATGTTTTCTTTAAGAAAAAGAATAGAAGATTCGATTCTCCGTGCAGAGATGTTAGCACCAACAGCCTTGGAACGTGAAGAAACAAGACATGTCAAGCAAGAAGAAATTATTCGTGATCATGACTTGTGGGATGACCTGGGGAAATCGAATGAAATACTCATCAAACTAGCCGACAGTGCCAAGGTGGTTGATGCCCTTAAAGACCTCAAATATAAGGTAGCGTGCTTCTTGTGCAAGTATTTGTATGTCTATTTGGATACAATTGTCAACTGGAAGACTAGAGAGAAAGAGAGAGAGGGAGAGAGAGGGAGAGTGTGTGTGTGTGTGTGTGTGTGTGTATTTGCTCATTTGTTTGTAATATACTAAGTTATTTAAGGTTAAAAGATGATAGTGAAGGGGGCTCAATATTTTGAGAAGTTGTAAATCTCCACTGCAGGCAGAGGAAGCTAAACTGATTACAGAGCTTGCAGAGCTGGAAACTGTAAATTATGAGCTTTTCAAGCAGGCATATTTTGCATCTGTAGATTTAAACAAGTTTTTGGATAAGTATGAGATGTCCAAGTTTCTTAAAGAGCCATATGACATGGAGGGAGCATGTCTCATAATTGAATCTAGATGTGGAGACATTTACTCAGAGGTTCGTAGTTTGAGACTTTATGCTTTTCTATAGAGTCACTGCTCTTTTAATTGGAATGCCCTTTATAACTCATCAGTGAGAGATGATTTAACTTGACAAAAAATATTTATTATTCTATAATCTGCTTTTAACCTTGACTCTCCAAAATTTTAATTTGTAGCCATAAGCTATTATTTTAAACAAAAATCTTTTAATGATTTGTTTTTCAGTTAATAAAGGTTTGAAAAGGTTCAAGATTAGGACTGTCGAGCACTCCCTAGAGAGTTTCTATTACATACATGAATTACTCGGTTGAATCCTTTCTTTGAGCTTTCTTGCATGGTCAATGTGATTGTCTATGATTCATTCTTGTTAATCATAATTCCTTTTATCTTCTCTTCGGCTCTGGCTTTATGCCTTTGTCAATTACTTTGGTCTTTCTGCTAACAAATAGTTACAACTTTGTCAAAATCGGTAACAAATTCTACATACCTCATTGCTTTTCCATTGGATAAACTTGTTTCGATGTGCTATGATGCGATCTTTTTTTTTTTTTTTTTTGCATTATTCATATATTCATTGTATGAACAAGTTTGAAACATACCTCTAAACCTCAGTAGACTTTTAGTATAGTTGGCTACTTGGCTACATGGATCAGCTTCTTAGTCTCTAGACTCGCAAGGACCATTTCCTATATTAATGGACTAAAGCATACGAGTTACTTGACATTTTGGGACAATTTGTTCTTTTATCTCATTAGCAAAAGGTCTGTTTTTCATTTTTTAACTATGACTGGGTCTTCTCCATTATGATCTTGATGTAAATTTTATTCAGACATGGGCAGGACAACTCACTCGAATGTACATGAAATGGGCTGAAAAGCAAGGTCATGCGGTGAGGATAGTTGAGAGATGTCCTGCAAAGAATGGAGGTATCAAGTCAGCAACAATTGAATTCGAATTCAAATATGCTTATGGTTATCTATCAGGGGAAAGAGGTGTTCACCGAATAATTGGGAATAATAAGAGTGAATTTAATTATCCTGAGGTATGAATTTCTCTTACTATTACAAAGGACCCAGAAATTTCCTCATTGTGATTAACTTTTTACTGTCAATTGATTGCTGAAGAAATGACACTTTCGTATTTTCATTGATAATTTCTGTATTATCTATTTGGTAGGTGTTATTTAAAACAATAATAAACCAAGCCTTATTCCCGATAATATGGGACATGAATCCTTTTTTGCCATTTTTTCAGGTCATTGCTATATCTTTTGGAAGAATTGATAAATGTTATTTGCTCATGAAAAATGACTTACAATCCCTGGGATCATTTAGTGAACAACAGGAAATCTGACCATGACCCCACCATGTTTGACTGGTTGCAATCGAAGAACACTGCTGTACATGATATCATGGTTAATAAAAAATATTTTATTGTAAAGTTGGGCAAATTTCCAATAGAAAACGGGGTACAGGAATAGGCTTTGACATAGTGGTTATCA
The DNA here is from genome assembly GCA_903798385.1 of Fraxinus cuspidata. Lineage (NCBI taxonomy): Eukaryota > Viridiplantae > Streptophyta > Magnoliopsida > Lamiales > Oleaceae > Fraxinus > Fraxinus cuspidata. The sequence goes on from CAIGRP010015097.1 coordinate 11,009, forward strand.
AAAAGTAAGGACAGGCGAAAGATATTACGGGGAACAATCAATTAGGTTTTTCAGTTTCATGAAAAATTTGGTATACTAATACCCTAGATAAGAATAAGATACATGATTACGTTAAACGTGGACATTCTTCACCAGATTTGTCAACATATAAATATCTCGATATTGACGACAAGGAAAAACTTATGACATACTGCTTATTGATTTGTGTGTGGAGTTTCCACAAGTTATAGCCAGGAATATCTTGGTTTGAGAACTTATAGTGTTCCTAAAATATCAGATCAAGAAGAGGCTACTATATGGTGGCAAAAGAACCACAAGAATCTATGTGTGTTTGGCAAGCTTACTTATTCGATACGGTTTTCTTACTTAGAACTAAAAAAAGTTACTTATTTGGGCAGTAAGGCATGAATTGTTTTCAAAATAGGCACAGCTTATTCCAACTTCGACCAACCAAATTCTTTAATTGTATAACCTTCTTATTTACTTTTCAACGAAGTTTTTAAGCTAAGCCGAACACATGCACGCAGTGTTTATCATTTTGGCTAGTGAGTTTGGCCCTCAGTTCTATATCCCGCATCTTTAAATATCTTGTTCAGTTTTAGAATTGGCTATCGAATAAGCAGTGGTCAGTTAACATCCCATCCTATATTTAGATAATATAACATATAGAACCCTAATTCTTCATTTTTTTTTTTTTGGTGCTAGAGTTTCAATTCCTTGTTTATAGCTTAATTTGGAAATTTTGAGAGAAATTTCATTTTTTTCATCTAATATCTAATTTTAATTGACCCTCAAACTCTTGATATGATGGCCCATATTATATACTATTGTTGCATCACTATTGCTAATATGTTGTAGGCTAGCTTAGCGGCTGTGGATGTGATTCCTTTATTCCTTGAATCATCACCCGGACTATTAATTGATGACAAGGATCTACTAGTCTCCTGCCCATCATCTTCCAAGAAGCCAGGCAAGATTTCTTCGTCGGTTTCCATTCAGCATATTCCAACTGGTGTAGAAGTCCAATCAACAGGTGAGAATTTTGCTTGGAATAGTTATAGTTTCTGTTAAGTTCATATCATTATTTTTCATGCTTATGTAGTAATATAGTTCTGATTCATGTACCTGGCTCAGTTTCTTTGATAAATATACACATTTGGACTCCACACATACAGCAAAGCCACCAAATATACACACACTGTTGCACAAATATACCCAGAATCTCTGAGAAATGCCTCAAACTTGTGATGTCAATTATAAAGTGCCTCGAGAATAATGAAAAATGTGTTAGTAAACGAATAATGATATTTGTACCATCAAGTACCTTTAGAAATTTCCTTTTTGTTGTTTTCGAGAAATCATCTTGCTGCTTTTGCTGCTGTCAAAGATAGAAGGCTTCCTTGTCATGGTTGTCGTTCAATGAACACCGGGAGTATGTATTTCCTTACCAAAATAGTACACGACTCGAGCCCATGAGCTGTTACATTTGCATATTTGTTCTAAAACAGAAAGTTTCAAAAGGAAATGAAAAGAAGCACAAGAAGTCTTGCTCTACCTTACCAGTTGTTTGTTAAAAATGTGCATTTTTCTATTCTACATTTTCAAAAAGTTCTACAATCAATAAGGAAAGATGAGCAGGAGAAAGAAAGGCCAACGAAAAAGACTGTTCTCTTTGCAGGTGAAAGGAGCTGTGTTGCGAATAAGATTAAGGCCCTTAACCGCTTGAAGGCTAAACTTCTCGTTATTTTGAGGGATCAAGGTACATCTGATGTTAGTAACATAAAGAAAGATGCCCTTGTTGATATGTGGAGTCACGAGGCTCGAAGGTATGTGTTTCAACCCACCAAGATGGTAGAAGATGCGAAAACCGGTACCCAATTTCCTGATGTAAATGCTGTGTTAAATGGAAATATTGACTCTCTCATTGCGGCTCGCATTAATACTAGACGGGCATGTGATGTCGTTTAACCATATTCGATTCACAATTTTGTACTGTATATCTTCTTTTAATTTTTACAGTTCTTGGTATAAAACATGCTTTTCTACATGAGCTGCTTATTTTTGGGTTTCTGATAGCTCATTGCCAAGCCATTACTGTTACCCTGGAGAAAAAGGGGAATCCATCCATTTACTGCATTTCTTTTTGAGGATTATTGTCCATTTTTCGTTTTACTTTATTTTTATTTTAATTAGTTTTAAAAAAATATAAACTTGACAAATATAACGAAAGAATGCCGTGACAATAAATTTTTACATATGAAAATTTGATTAGCTTAATGAATTAGAAACACAAATCAAGTCGAGCAAGAACCAAATCGGGTAAGCCAAACAGTTTTTAAGCTACTTATAATTAACTTTTAAAAGTTTAGAATAAACTTTATTAATTATTTAATACTTGTCTTTATGATGAAATCAAGAATGACGCGTGATACCACGATACTTACATTTTACTTTTATACTTTTGACCAAACATCTTGGGAGTATTAAATTTTTTAGTCATTTTTGGTCGATCACCCTCTTATAATTTCATCTTCTTACAATCTCTCGCGATGATTATTAAATTGAATTACTCGACTCAAATAAGAAAAATTGACAAAAATAAATAAATAAATAAAATTATAAAAGATAGTCTCTGCAAGTTATAGAGATTCTCAATAAGACTCGGAAAATAAATAAAAATCTTTTATTTTTAGTTTCTATTATTTATATTTTAAAAAGCAAAAAAAAAAAAAAAGGGAAAAGCAGTGTTAAAATTAAACTATTTTATTATTATTTTGCTTTTGATTAGTAGGGGATTAAGAAGAATAAGCCATGTATATTTCAGGTTACAAAGGCACGTGGCGACATCGGTCAGCTCTGCCCGCCACATTTTTTGGCGGTACAATTTTTCACTGATAAGGGCTAATTTAAGCCACCTTGCTTACACTTTAACCTACGCTACTGTGTCTTCGAGTTTCAATGATTCAAATTCTCAAATTAGGGTTCCACAATTTAACTTTCAGGAGGTACACACTAAATTCAGTAATAACCTTAGGTTCAATTCTTAACTCTGGTTTCTTCTAAATTTAATTTTTTTTAGCTTGTTTGCAGTAAATTATAGAAGCCTGAAATTTAAAGGTCCGTTTTCTGTGAAGCCGTTTTCTGTGAAGTTAGAATTAATGGGTTCTAAAAGACCCCGGTCGATTTCCTCGCATTCAGCTGTGAGTGATCATTTAAGCATTGATGCATCAAAATCCCAAAAGACTGTTTCCAAGGTCACTTTTTCGGTTATTCTTTTTGGCGTCATTGCGCTTGTTAGCGTGGTTGTAAGTAATTATTGTATTGTGCATAATGGGTTTTCCTTGGATAAAATAGGATAATGTTAGGGAAAGTGAGCTGCTTGGGGATGATTCCAAGAACATAGAGGATATGACAGTTCAACAGCTGAGATCGAGATTGAGGTAAATGTTCTGTTTTTTTGGCTAAAATGTATTTAATTTATTTTTCCAATATTATATGGCTGTTTGAGTGTTCAAAATGGGCAGAAAATTCTTTTTTTGGATATCTGAGAGGTAATCTTGGGATTTTTTACCCAAACACAGACAACTTGGGTCAGGCAATCTGATGTGTAGAGAGAGAAGAATTATACTTACAGAATGGTAGAGAGAGTCTGAAAAACTAATTGTAATTTGTACTTTAAAAATAATTTTGCTTCTTGAATGTAAAGAGACTTGTGAAATGTATCTATCAGTATCTAAGATGATTTCTTGCTAATAAAATTCATATGACAATTCATTTCCACGAGCCATATATTATTAGAATTTAGAAAACAAAGAACTGGACTTGTATGCTTATCGTGACAGATAAAAAGGCATGGAGCTTGTGTGGTTCCTGCTAAGGTGGCTGTTGGGATATATTTGAGTATAATACTGATATTTGGTGTCTTTGCACCAATTGATTGCTTTATTCCTACACTGGTTCCTTCGTTCTGCAGGACTGATGTCATGTTTATCTACTCGTGTATTACACTATCCAGTAATTTGCAGCAGATTGTCATGCTTTATTGTTATATTTTGTATTTATAGGCATATGGGGATTCCTGCCAAAGGTACTAAGCAGGAACTTGTCTCTGCCTTGAAGAGTTCTTTGAACAGCCAAATAGATGGTATCCTTTTCCTATGGCATTGTTGATGTGCAATGCTTCTACATATAGTGAAACTCATTTTAAGATCTATTTCTTACCTAGGTTTTCTGCCATCTCATAGGTGCCATGCAGTGCTAAAGAATTTACCTTTTAAATGCAGGCGAAGGTTCTTTGGATCGAAGCAATCAAGTAATAACCAAAGATGAGCCAAATATCACTAAAAACAACTCAAAAAGAAAATCTAAAGGGATATCAACTGGAAAGCTTGTCCAAATTACAGACGATGATTCAGAGATTTCTGGAACTAAAAAGACAGAGAGAACTGTAAAGCAATCTCCTGCAAACACCTTTGACGTAAAAATTTTGCAGAACATGAAGGAGCAAGAGCTGACTATTGAATCCACTGATGCAGGAGGTTTTTTTTTTTAATCTGTCATTGATGTTTCCTGACTGGAATTATTACTAAACTAACTCAAATGAATAAATGGCACGTGATGATATCAGGTAAAACATCCATTCAGGCAAAGAGAAAAGTTTCGTCGAGAATAACTTCTGCAAAATTTAAAGCTCCAGACAGTGTTGACCTTGCCGTAGAGGAACCTTGGACTATTTTTGCTCACAAGAAGCCGCAAAAAGGGTGGGTTGCTTACAATCCCAAAACTATGAGGTCACCTCCTCTTGCTGCTGATACGGCACATTTGAAGTTAATGTCTTGGAATGTCAATGGTTTAAGAGCTTTATTGAAGTTGGAGAGCTTTTCCACATTGCAACTTGCGCAAAGAGAGAATTTTGATGTATTATGCTTGCAAGAGACTAAACTCCAGGAAAGTATTCTTAGTTTTTTTTTTTTATTTGAGAAACCTAATTGGAGTTCACTGCTTCCATTAGGATAGTCTATAGAATAAGGGATAGAGACACTTCTCCACAGGCTCCTTGTCCTTGAATCTAATATCCTTGCATGGAAATCTAAGAAAGCATTTGAAAAAAAAAATCTGGCATGCTAATAAGTTTGATTATACAAAAATCCGATGGGTAGAAATCAGCTTTAGGTCATAATGTTGATTATAACATTAGAATGACTCTTTCCACACAACTCTTTCCACGCAGTTGGCCAGACTGTATGATTCCCTATATGTTCTGTAGTGGATGGAAACACTTTAGTGGGAAGCCTATTACATAAGAAATTACAGTATCCTGGACACAGGATATCTTGAATGTTCTGGTCCCAACTTAGCAAGTACTCCTTTGGACCTCACCAAGAGTACTCTTTCTGATGCAATGGGAGCCTACAGCCCAAGTGTTTCTTTCCTAGAATTTTGTTATTTTGGAGTTAATGTCATTGTATTTTCAATTCCTTAAGCAGGAGAAAGATGTTGAGTCAATCAAACAAAGTCTCCTAGAAGGTTATGACAATAGCTTTTGGACATGCAGTGTCTCGAAGCTAGGTTATTCTGGTACAGCTATTATTTCACGGGTATGTTCTTTTCTCCTTTTAGTAGTTCCAGTTTCGCACTGCCTGCAAGTGTCTTCAATTTTTATGGACTCATTCCCTTCTTTTCATCTGGCAGATGAAACCACTTTCCGTCAGATATGGACTGGGCATATCAGATCACGATAGTGAAGGACGTCTTGTAACAGTGGAATTTGATAATTTCTATTTGTTGAGTAGCTATGTTCCCAATTCTGGTGATGGTCTAAGAAGACTGGTAAATGATTTTGCATTCTTATTTTATGGACTTGTTTTCTTACTTCCCTAAGTCATTTTGCTTCCTAGAAAACTGATCAAAATTCCTTTGCTAGTCATACAGAATTAGTCAGTGGGATCCTTCACTTAGCAACTACATGAAAGTAAGTCTTACTCAACTCATGGACGTACGCTATCCATTACTATCCCTCTGTGTTGAACTTGACAGTAGTCACAGTGTACTTTCAGTAAACTGGAGTGTGGGAATAATTTTTCTTCCGACTATAATTAAGATCCTGATCTACAATTTAATTTGTCAATAACTATACAGGTTATTATTAAGTTGGTTAATAATAAATGCATAATAAAATGCATATTACTTTTAATTATATGTTAACGTCATTTTCTTTATTTCCCTTCTCTTTTTAGGCATTCTTAATTCTGATAATTTGACTCTTCGTTTTCTTCATATACTTGCCAACTCAACTGACATATTCAATTTATTTGCCTTTTGTTATTTACATTGGTTCTTGCTCGGTTGTCAATTTCTCCATAAAATTAGGCATGATTTGCAAGTTCTAACACTATATCTAGATTTAAATATCTTTCAAAATAATTGTACTTTGCCATTACCTTTTCTTTTTGTTTCTTTTATATTAATTGTATCTAATTTCTCTTTGTTTACATCCCTTACAAAAGAAAAAGAATTTGCTATGGACTAGGATAAATTCTGGTCTTGTTTCACTGTAGATGACGTTTTATTTGATTTGTTGAATTTTAAAGTGGTTGCTCACTATTACATGTTGGAACTTATATGGACGTCCTGTTTGTGTGCTTGACAGGATCTAGAACGATTAAAGCCTGTCATTCTGACTGGTGATTTGAATTGTGCTCGTCAGGAAATAGACATCTACGATCCGGCAGTATGTAATTCCAATTCTAGCATAATATAATTTCATTCTATTTTCAACTGAAGGATATGCAACCTACAAAAAGAAAGGAGGAAGAATGCGTATCTTTTAGTTAATATCTTAGTATCTGAATAATTAAGGAGACTGGTAATGCTGTAGTTGGAGTGGCCTACAACTAGACACGGTGGATGGTGAACCATTGCTGCTTAAGTGCTTTTGTTGTTGTAAAAGTGATATCGAACTGAGTTTTTTAGTAGTTCTGTTGGTCGAAGTAGGAGCTTTATTTTTGTCCCCTGTTAAGACTGTTTGGATAATTATCTTCTTATTATTACGACAGATGCCTGATTTTTTGCATCACATTTTAGGGTAATAGAAGAAGTGCGGGTTTTACAGATGAAGAAAGGAAATCATTTCAAACAAACTTTTTAGACAATGGTTTTGTGGATACCTTTAGGAAACAGCACCCTGATGTTGTGGGTTATACTTATTGGGGCTACAGGCATGGTGGAAGAAAAAATAACAGAGGTATCTCTCTCTTTACTTCTTGTAGCGTCTTTTGCTGCTTCAATTCACTTCATGAATTTTACAAGTTACTCTCCAGACCTTTCCCCCACCCTCAAAGATTTGGTCATATACTGATTTAAACAAAAAAATTACTACTTTTATGAGCTGAATGGCTAGGTTTGGCTAATCTCATTTAACGAAAGGATCTGGAGGGCGAAGAAATTACTATCATCACCACAGCATGGTCATGATTTTCCTCTTGAAATTTTAGACTTGTTGATAAAAAATTTACCCTTTCTGTGCGTCAGCTTAAAAGCTACTCGTTTGATTGGTTATGGTAAGTACTCTTTTCTGTTTCCATGAGACAAATTTGGAAAAGAATAGAACTATTCTCGTGCTCATGTGGAATAACTGCATTTCACGCAAAGCATTAATTTTTAAAATATACTATTTATTTTATTGGTTAAAGTTAGAAATAAGTTGGTTATTGCAAAAATGACGCAAGACATAATTAAGTTATTGGATAGAAATAGTTGATTAAAAGTAACTTTAGCTTACCAAACATCTCTCAGCATATGCTTCCTCTTTCAATTTTCTGTTTGCTCTTTACTTATCGTTTATTTTGAACCAGGTTGGCGGCTTGACTATTTCCTCGTCTCCGAATCAATTTCAGACATGGTTCACGACTCATATATTCTCCCTGATGTTACTGGAAGCGATCATAGTCCAATTGGCCTCATTCTCAAGCTTTAGGCTCAGGGGTGACCAGACGACTAATTTCATATCCAAAGCGTAAAAGCTGGATTCTGAAGCTAATTTATGACAAATCTGTTTTGGTTTATATGGCCTTTGCGTTCCAAAAATGGTAGAATCACAAGCACCTTCATGGGCCGATTTTGAGAGCAAGTTGTTTTCGTGTTCAAGAGGGTGAGCCAATAGAGAATTGGATGAATCTTTCTTGCACAATCATGTATGCCTGATGCATATGAATTTCATGTGTTCTTTGGATTGATATTAAAAACTTGTTAATTTTCCCTTCTTGTTTATTCTTGAAATTAGCATTCTTAAAACCAAAAGGTCAAGCGGGATCTAGTACAGTACAAATTCTCACATCGTGAAATTTAAATTTTACTTTATTGCAGTTCAAATGAACAAATATTAGGTTTTAGAAAAAGTTATGGGACGACCTGAAAAAAGGCGCAACATTACATGTTAGGGTGACAGTTGTACAAGTAGTTTTAAAGGTTAAATTATACGTTGTCTATCTATAAATATTTTTATCCTCAACCTAGAAATGACGGAATTGCCTGCAAACCTTCAAAAAAAAAATTTTAAAAAAAAATGATAAATTTATATAGAAAGAAGAAAAGAAATTAAGACCTTATTTGATTTCAACGAATTTCATGAAAAATATCGCATTCGAAGAAAGCGAATTTCATTTTGACCATTTAATTGCAATGTGACAATAAAAATTGAATTTCAAATTACAACCATTTTAAGCTACATTTTCTTTGTTTTAATGGAAAACGAATTTATATAGATTTGATGAAATTTTATTTTTCAACTAACATGGAATTAGAATTCTTTTTCCACATTTTCTTATCAAACAGACCCTAAAAATATTAAAAAGTGAAAGAAAATTAATAGAAAGTTGCTAATAATGTATAATCATAAAAGGTTGGGGCATAAGATTAACTCGGGGTAAAGGTTAGGGATTAAACATAATTTTAATGAATACATAAAAATAGAAATAATGACATAATATATCAAATAATTGATAAATGAGTTCATGATAGGAGTTTACAAGTAGATGTAGGATTTGATAGTTTCCCCGCCAGGTCAAGTGACATGATGAGAAAAAAGAGTAGTTAAATTAGTTGAGTCATACTACAGGGCTTTTGTTCAGCGAAATAAAAGTGCATAACCATTCAATCTTAGTGAGAGAAAAAAGTTACAATTTTGAATATCAAACAGGCAGTTCATTCATCTAGCCATAAACTAGAGCCACTTGGCAATGCTACCATATTGAGCCCGTTCCTGGAGAAGCAGATCAATATATCTGCTATATGAAACGAAATAATGTTCAGTTGAGTCAAAGCTGGATAGGAACGAAAGCAATATTGACTTTATAATTTCAATCTAGGGCCTTCAAATGTTTTGAGATTCTTAAAAACTAATCAAAAACGAANCTGGAGAAGCAGATCAATATATCTGCTATATGAAACGAAATAATGTTCAGTTGAGTCAAAGCTGGATAGGAACGAAAGCAATATTGACTTTATAATTTCAATCTAGGGCCTTCAAATGTTTTGAGATTCTTAAAAACTAATCAAAAACGAAGCTTGTTACAAAAAAAAAAAAGCAGTTCAATCACCTTGTAGCCTTTCCCAATCAAGCAGCAGTCTTGTTTAATCAATATCCATTGTCTTCTCTTTCTCGTCGTCTTTGCTTGACCACAGCTTGATTGTACGATCGTGTGAAACAGTTGCAACACATTGCCCATCTGCAACAAATTACATAAAATCATTTGAAACTTTGAACATCAAAATTGACGAGACAGCAAACTATGCTTACACAGAACTAGCAGAACCACAGTTAGGGGAAATCAAGGGTCAAGAAAATGCACAGATGTTCAACTTTACCTTATCAAATATACAGTGAAATGCATGGAGTCTGTTAATCTATTGCGCAAAATTAACGACCCTTATTTTGCCATAAGTTTTCCAACTTCTTCACATGTTAGACACGTAGCAATGTAAAACATCACTAATATAAAGATTTGATAATGGTCAGAAGTCTCAGTAGTTATGTAGATCAAGTCAAAATGATACCAGTCTATGTGGCAATGATCAATACCCAAGCCAGTAAAATACGGGTAGTAAGCATTCATAACTTATGTGGACAAAGCAAGATTATAAGATAGAGTGCCAAGCACCTAAAAGGACACAACAGTCCTAGAACTGAGTTCCTCTCACCCTCCACGTATTCATTTTGTATTCTACCAATCTCATTACAGAACATAAGAATAGCTCATGGAAAGAAAACAGATCTAATAACAATTTTAAAATAGATTTTAGGCTAGAGAAACTCACCTCCAACAACATCAAGTGATGTAACCTTTGATTCATGACCAGATAGTGTCTTTACAGGCTTAAAATCTCTAGATGACCACATCTGAGATAGAAAGTTAGGAATAAGGGAAATGCGTTGAAACATCAGTTCAACAAATATGAAACACAATGAGAGTGGAGAAGTATAGATATAGAAGATGGGTACCTTAGCTGTCATATCATATGAAGAAGTAACCAAAATGTATCCTTCTTGAGGCTCAAATTTGACCTGAGATATAAGTTTAGAGTGAGCAGGTATTATGTACATAGATTTTCTCTTCCTCAAATCCCATATGCGGCAAGTATTGTCTTCACCACCAGTAGCCAAATGATAGCCATTGGGAGAAAAACTGACACCAAGTACCTGAAAGGAAAATAATAAGAGATTCATCATTTGTACTGCAACAACCTAATCATCAATTCCATCCTCAATCCCTCTTTTACTGCAGAAAGTATAATAGCAAAGCTGGAAAGCAAAGACGGAATAGTTTCACAACAAAGAGTCTTACCGGTTTAACATGGCCTTCCAGGGCAAGAATACTTCTCCCAGACCTCAGGTCCCACACACGAGCAAGAGAGTCAAGTCCACAGGATGCTGCTAAAGAGCCATCACGGTGAAAAGATAATCCATATACACTCCTGCTGTGACCTTCTTGGAGAAGCAACTCTTCACCAGTCTCTACATCCCATAACCTCCAAGTCTTGTCATAGCTAGCTGTGCCCAAATATTTTCCTGATGGATGGAAGGCAATGCGAGCAAGACGATCCAAATGTCCCTGAAATGTTCTCTGAACAGACCCTTCAGTGTTCCATAATCTTGCAGTTCGGTCAGCAGATGCAGTAGCCAAATGGTAACCTGTGGGAGAGAATGCAACATCTGTAGCTCGTTCAGTGTGACCCTTTAATGTAGAAACCTTCTTTACTTCAGGCAAGCTCCATAACTTTGCAACTCCACTTAGAGCACTAGAAACAGAAAAGTAAAAAATAAGAAACATTTAGCAATTCTTAATACATGATTATCATATCTCAAATGAACTTCTAAAAGTCAACAGTGGCATCTCAAGGAAAAAAGACCTAACTGATTCATAATTTTAACATAATAAATACTCGAATACCATATTTTTGCAGTCAGATAAAGAAATATCTACGACAGAACCATAAGTGTAAGAGAAACCACGCAATTGGAGACCTCTCAAAAATGAAAATTTAGGACCTTATTTGAGGGCTAAAGGTAAAATTTAGGACCTTATTTGAGGGCTAAAGGTAAACACAAAACACTCTAAGTGTATAACTAGAGTAAGTCTTGACTAGTCAAACACAAAAATGACGGATAGAGACATCATAATCCACAAATTAATACTATTAGTATTGAGGAATCTGTATATAACAAGCGGAAACCCTTCAAGGTGCCCATACTATCAGCACATATAAAGCACCTTCAACTGTATGACGGCTATATCATGCGACATGCATTGCTATGCATATTTTTGACATGTCTAACTGACTAAATCACATGAATAGAAAAACATATACAGGCTTTAGGAAGTTGGGGGGAGGCAGGAGAGAGAGATTACCAAGTAGCAAGCATCTTCCCATCATGTGAAAATGAGCATCCAGAGAGAGGCCGATCATCACCAATCTCACTGCAGTCTAGGACAAGACTTGCTGCTTGCTTCAGAGACCAATCTATCTCTGCATCCAAATCCTCATCTGGATCATCTTGTTTCCTTCTTGCTCGATGGAGCCTTAATGCTGACTTCAGAATAGAATACTTTGCAATCTCTTTGCGGGCCTCTAAAAGTGCTTGGGAACCTTCCGTGTAAAAGGGATATTGGATATCTTCTTCCATCTCAGTAGGTGCAGAGGCAGCGGCTTCTTCATCCTCATGAGCTTTCATCAGCCTTTCCAGCTGGCCCTCAGAGTCGAGCTTTGCCATGAGCATCCGCAAACGATCCCGTCTCTCCATCTCTCTTTCTCCAAAAAGAGTTATAGGTTCACCAAGCCGTCGGAGACGAGCTCGAACAGCTCCATCATTGGTGGGGACTGCCAAAGCAGCTGCACGTCTCTTTATCAGAAGTTCCTGCATTGCTTTCTCCTGCCTTTCTCTAACTATTCTGCTCTCTTCTGAGATCTCGTATTCCAGAGATTCACCTGCAGCATCATGACCTGATCCCGACTCTTCTTGGTCCGAATCTGAATCACTAGTCCTCGGGTCTCCATTCTGTGCCAAAGGGGGCCTGACTGTTGGAGGGCGAACAGGGAGTGGTGCCAATGGCCGAGGAACTGGAAGAGGAATAGCAGGTAATGGAGCAATGGAAGGCACAGCTGGGGCCGTAATAGGGGGTGCAACTATGGGTTGAACTGGTTGAAGAGAAATTGTATCAATAGCTGGAACCACAGTTTGATCATCAGCCCCTACAGTGGACGAATCAGTAACTGAAGCAGAGACTGTATTTTCCTCATCCACGTCCATAATTCTTGAATAATGAGGGCCCAAAAAGTAAATGCGCGCTTCCTGGAGAACGTATAGGAATTCCTATGTGAACACAACACCAAAACAATTAGTAAATCCTAACAAATACATGTAACACAACAAAAACCCTAGGAACTCACAGATTACTAACAAGTACTTAATCCCTACTTAACATTCATACACACAATGCACGCATGGACGGCCATGGAACAATAAGTTGGGCGCTGAAATTTAAACCCTACACCCTAAACCCTATACTAATTTATAACTTTTAAGTATGTATAAAATATCCAAATTTTATGACAAAATCTTAGCATCTTACCCAAATAATAATAATAATAAATTTCAGACAAAAACAAAAATCAATTAAAATCAAATTGGGATATTGAGTACTTAATTACTCATTTAAATTGCAGCAATAAACAAAACAAATCACCTCAAATTCTCCGCAGAAAGAAATCGGACACTGCGTGGCCGCAGGGATCGAAAATTGCTTCTGAAGGATAGGAAAGTGTTTGGGTTTGGAAGAAATGAAGGCCGATTGGAGTCCAGTTTTGGGTTCGGCGAGGTGTATTTTTAAACTAGAGATGAGGGTGGGTCCCACGAAATACGAAATTGATTCGTAAAAAAAAATTCATCTATTTAAAAATTTTCTCAAAAAGAAAAAAAGGAATATACATACAAAATTATTTTATTTAAAAAAATGTGTACTTAATAAAGAATTTTAAATATTTTCTACCGAACAGAACTTAATTTGTAAACCATTTAAAATTATTATTTTCTAAATAAGATAAAATTTGAAATAATCTTTTGTGTGTTTTATCTTGCCTCTTTAAAGGCAAAAATACTTTTTGCCCCTCTAATGGATTTTTTGGCCGTATTAGAGACATAACGTGATGACTAATAGAATGTTGACGATATATATGATGGAAAAATTTAGATACGTAAATGTTAAAATGAGCAAAAACTAGGAACCTACACATTTCAATTAACGTGTAGTGCAGTTAACAAAAATTGTGGTGGTAACATAATTACCCGTATCAAACACCAGAATATTCAATTACTGTGAACAAATTATTCTATTACTGCCTGAAATGGTAATATTACATATAGACAGAGAAACTAGTACTGACTTAAAAATACAATCTCCCTTATCAGAAAACTATCTTACAAAATTTTGTAGGAAACCAAGGACAGAATATACTCCACAGAAACTCAATGTATACAGCATAATTTGCTGAATTTAGTACTATATACACTACTTAAAGATGCATATTAAATGAAATGAAATAAATCATGCCTATATTAACTCCTTCGACCTCTGTCCTTTTACCATAGGTGGTTTTTATGGTGCTCGAATGCCTTGAAATCTTGAAGTTCTGTATCTTGAAAAGTATCGTCCAGCATCACTGACTCTCCCCATATTGTTGACGTCCCATGATCCCTGAACATTGTCTGCTTTCTTGCCTTCGAAATTCTTATGACCATTGGAATGATTCCAGCCCCCGGTATTGTTCCAACCATCTTCAGATGTCACATGTCTGATAGCTCCACTGCCATCGTTAACGTGCCATTTATTATAGCGAAAATCAGTGCATATATTTGCAGTTCCATCACAGTCATGCTCCCCAAGATTACCATACTTGGGAGATTCATTAGTTGGTGGTATTTTAAAATTATCTTCGTTGTCACCCCAGCCAGTCGATAAGAATGCTTGGTTTGCGAGGAAAGAATCGCCAAAGATTACGACGGTCTCGTGGCTTTCACCTGCATTAGGAACATCGGGTTTGCATTCAAGCTCCAGTAGAATCTCAGGATCAATTTCTGAACTCCAATTTATTTCATCAATATAAAGATCAGGATCAGGTAACGATGCATTATCACAGGGGAGGCCATGATTTTTTGCCCAGAATCGTTTCTTGGCATCGTGAAATGCGTCTTCCCCTGCAGAGTCATCCCACTCGAGCACATTATTGTATAGATGAATGAATTTCTTCATGTGCAAAAATGTTTCCCAATCTAGCGAACCAATCACTTTGCAGAATTCTTTCTCCCATGAAGGCACTCTTGGCTGCCAACTGCCTGCACGAAGTAGTGCAACTTAAATCTCTTGCTATAAACAATAGGTAATTTCAGATAAGGAAAGAGAAAGAATGACCAACTCCACATAGAGTAGAAAATGGAAGTTTTTGTTATTAACTTTTCCCCTACTAACTAAGAAAATGGAATGACGAACAAACAAATATACTTGCGTGTATATGCCTAGAAAATGGAAGTTTTTGTTATTAACTTTTCCCCCACTAACTAAGAAAATGGAATGACGAAGAAACAAATATACTTGCGTATATATGCCAATATATATTTGAAGCATGACTAAACAATGATGAATCAACAAATAGTGCTAGCAAGTGCATTCAATAAATAAACTAGAGTAACAGAAAAGACAAAATATCTTGTCATTACGTGCAATGAAGGGTATCTATTCGAGTTTTACAAACATTCGAGCATGATTTATCTTCACCCTTTATCTGCCACATTTTACTAATTTGGATCTATTGAAACAAATACAGGATACACAAAATTTTGAAAAATTTCAAGCTATTACCTCACAAATTTCTCGATATAAAATAGACAAGAATTTATTGTAATAAATGCATTCAAGAAATAAACTGAAGTAACACCAAAGACAAAATAGCTTATTGACATGTACACATGAAGAGGTGTCTATTCCTGCTTTACAAACATTTGAGCATATTTTTTCATCTTCACCCTTTTATCTGCCACGTTTTACTAATTTGAATCTATTGAAATGTATACAGGATTCACATAATCTCGGGAGAGTTAAAGCTATCACCTCACAAGTTTCTTGATATAAAATAGACAAATTACGTCCAAAAACTTATAGCAGCCATGCAGGAGTCTATAACACGCCAAAATAAACTCAGAAAATAACATTATCTCAAAATTTATGAACGAAGTTTTAATATTCAAGAGGCTAATTGGCATCAATGGATGAAAAACTTCAAGAGTAATCCATAAATCCTAAAATACTTGAGATGAATAAAAGGAGTGGGGGCATATAGTTCACGTATGGCTGTAAGACTAGCATTTCCACAAGATTTGACAAAGTTTTACTTGCAGACCTCCAACTATCTTCCTTTACCGACCAATATAGCTGGGACCGGATTATGAATTTCGTAGAAAAAAAATATACATAGAGGAAAACATAAACAAAACACACAACTTCATCACCCATAATAAGACATGAAAAAATAAAATCATATAAAGCAAAAAATCAAAGACAAAATTCTAGAAAAACTTGCCATTCGAAGCACACAATTTCATAACCCAAAATACATGGAAAAATACATTACAGAAAGCAAGAAATCAAGATATATACAACCCCAGAAAAAAAATGCTATATATATAAAGCACGAATTATATTTACAATTTTTAGATTTCAGAACCTTCAAGAAGGCAGGAAAGGAATAATACTATTCAAACAATCCAAGAAATCCTTCAAGAAACTCACAAGTTGTGCCTTATTTTGAAAATCATAACATGCAAACAGAGAGACAAAAATAAAAAAAAATAATCAGAATCCAAAACCAAAATGTTAGACGAACCACGGGGTGGCTTCTTATACTGTGGTGATTTTCTTCTGGGAGGTTCCTGTCCATGATTATCCCACTTTTGCCTTCTCCAATTATCCATCGTCAAAATCCCAAAATCTAAAACAAAAACGGGAATTAAAAAAAAAACGCGTTAATCAATCAAGAAAATAAAACCCCAAAAAATAAAAAATAAACAAGCTGCCAACGACCAAAATTCAGCACTAAAATCACAAAATAAAAATGGGTACTTGAGATTTTTCTTCAAGATTCCAGTAGCAGCCCAAAAAGTAGAGATTAATCCACAAAAACCGCAATTACAGGCATGGGTTTTGGCCCAGTTATTTTCTAACTAAAAACACATATAAAAATGAATATATAAGAGATTTCTCTGGATCAAAAATCGGAAAATTCTTGTTTGAGACCATAAAGTGATGTGATTGTGGAGGAATTAAATAGGGATGGAGAAAAGAAGGTCTCAAGAAAGTGATCACAAAGGGAAACTACGAAAACGTTTCAAAAAGAACGCTGTTTTGTCACACACACAGAAAACAAGAGAAAACAAAAAAAAATACAAATACAAATAATCAGCTGTTACTGTTCGTTTTTTGTTTATAGCCCCCGGTTTTTGACAATAAATTACATATTGGTCCGATTCTTTCTTTGATAAGGACGGTTTTGGTGCAAACACTTCCACATATTTGTTATTTTGATAACGGTCGGTAAAAGTGATCTCAATCTTCATTAAATTTTGATACAAAATCTTCGGAAAAAACAAGGTAGACGAGATTATTAAAATACTATCGATTTCTAAATTTTTTTTCGTATTATTAAAATTCTACGGGATTTTTTTGAACCATACTAATTTGACCATTGAAGTTGAATAACTACCGTTTTTTCACACTAAAACATTGTTTTGTAGTATCAATTAATTTCAGGCTACTTCAAAGGCATAAGAAAAGCATGAATATTCAGTAAGCTGGAAGAATAAAGGCTTTGTCTACTTTTCAACGCATCAAGCCAAAACAACTTTCAATTATAAGGTCAACAACTCTATTGTAGAAATCAAGTGTTCGATGAATATCCTCATGAAGCTACATTTCCATTTCTCCTTCCTAGGAAAGGAAAAGATAAGAATATGCGAAATTCGAAGCAGTCATTAGTAGTTCGTTAAATATATTGGACCATGTTTAAGAGAAAAATTAAAATACTATCTATTCTACTTTTCATTTAAATATATCTTGAACAATAACCGTGCATGTGACGTTCTTTAGTGTACGTTATGTTTAATTGAAGAGAAGTGAATCTCACGGTTAAAAAACAATTCATGTGTTTTTTCTTTAATTATATTTAATTTTAATCACTCTAATCTAGTATACCGAAATATAAAGATTGTTCCCCAATTTGTAAGTTTACCAAATTGATATGAATAATAGTGTTTCAAATGTTGTTTTGTCCTAAAGAGCAATGGAAAATGTTGGAAGTGGATATGGCTTCGTTGCATATAAATACGATTTTGCCTTTTGAACATTCATCGTACTCTCCGTTTTAACATGTTGAACTATTTTATTTTTTTTCATTCTTAATTCTGCAGTCATATCCAACATAATAAATGCTTATATTGTACTAATTTTTGCGTACGTGAATGTATCTCTTGATCTCGGTTATATTATTCACTCTCGACTACAATTTTGAAAATACACAAAACTTTTTTAATCCAGGAGCAGATTCAAGACCAAAACTTGTAATAATCAATGCGGCAATATTTTTATCTTTACTTCAACCTTTTACATAGTGACACTTAAAGCCTGTTTGGCATGGCTTTTAAAAATTAAAAAAGAAGTTTTTGCGACCGTTTTAGACGAAAATCTGAGCATAATCTAATATTATGGAAGTGTCTCTAATAGTTAGAAGAGTTTTTAGAGGAAGTTGTTTATTGTGGTTTCCTAAAAAAAACACTTCTGGAATATGAAGTGTTTTTAAAAAATGAGGGTATGTTCTCTTTACCATTTTCAATTCGTTTTTTGTTTTCAATTTTTCAAAACAGTGAAAACGCGTTTTCTTTCCAATTTTCGAAAACGCGTATTTGAAAACAAGTTAAAAATTTATAAAGAAAATCCAAAATTACAAATTCTCAGTTATAGTCAAGTGCGTTTTGGGTGTTTTCAAAATGTCAAAAGAACACATTTTCAACAATGTCAAAATGAACACTCAAAACACAAAATACAAAATGAATTCAAAATACAAAATTGAAACGCAAAGAGAACAGTTCTTAAGTTTTCAAACAAAAATTAAAATAACTTCTACAAAAGCAAAAATCATGTGCAATGGACTCATAAATTGATATGATAGCAATAATAATACTAAGCGCCTGTTGCGGAGCCATTAAATCAATCAAAATTCGTTTTTTCCATCAAGTCAGGTGGGGCCTACATTGCAGCATGTGAATGAGCAGGTTTATTATTTATGCATCATTTACCATTTTTACCCCCAGTTGTCAGCTTTTCTTGACAAAATGGGTTGGAGTGTTGTGGGTAAAATGGGTAAAAAGGAAAGTATAAGATTAAAAAATGATTAATAGCAGAAAATTCCATCTTTGAAGCCATTTGTACAAAAAACCTCCCATACGTGAAAAATAGTAAAAATGTCAAAATTAAAAAAGAAATAATTATAATTTTAGTATCCAAACTTTTTATTTTTTTACAAATTAAATACAAAATTTTTATATACACCTACAATCTAAATCTTTAAAATTTTATTTCCCATCCCACCCCACCCACCCACCCACCCACCCTACCCTACCCTACCTTACCCAACTTCATCTTCTTCCCCGAAAAATTCTATGTTAAGTTTTAAATGAAACTGAAAGAAAAATAATCTCGTCTCGATAAATTTGAGGACTAACATTCTGAGTTTTAACACTGTTTGGGCAAGAAATGCGAAGGATTTCTTTTTTCACACTATAACTAAGAAAATCTTGAAGTTCAGTTTATCCCCTCGGAAATTTCTTTATTTCTCAGCTGCACACAAAATCGACGCTAATAATGGATTGTGACTACTAAAATCACTGCCTGTTGAAGAATGAATAGCTGCATGGATAAAGCCCACATGAATATGCCAAGTAAGCAGCCTGGGGAAGCATTATAGAAGAAGAAAAATACAGTTACTTGCGTGAGGAATATTCTGCTGATACTAACTGAAGAATAGTGTCGAACATATAGATTCATTCTCTTTCCAATTTTGTTACGTTGCTTGTACAGTGATTATATTGTTATATAAGCTGTAAACATTAATAAATTTAATAAGAGAGAAAAAAGGAATTCAGTTTTTCACCATTCTTCTCTGTAGATATTTTCTTGATATCAGAGCACGAGTAGCTATGGTTGATGAGTATGGCACAGACACAGTTTGCTACACAGAAAATCATGACCCAAATTTTCCATATGCTACGCATCAAAATCCAAATCTAAACTCTCAGCAAAACCAAAATGCCAACACACAAATCCTAACGATCCTACTCATCCATACAGCCCATATTATATTGATGGGAATGACAGTTCAGGTACAATACTGGCCACCCACGTATTAGACAATACCAACGACTATGCCTGGGCAAGGTCCATAAAAAGGCTCTCTGGATAAAATAAAAAACTTGGATTTATTGATGGAACCTTGGCGGAACCTACAAACCTCAACAGTTTTCTGATGGAGCATTGGCTTCGTTGCAAAGATCTCGTGCTGCAGAACACCATGTCTATTGAAGTGAAGTCTAGCTAGCTGGAGCTTGAACATCGATTAGATCAGCAAAATGAGTCGCGTGTTTATAAAGTAAAGCATGCTATCGGTATTTTGATGCAAAACAAGGATGTTGTGAGTGTTTATTTTTCATAATATACAACACTCCTTTATGAGTTAATGAACTACGAACCAATACCTAACCGCACATGTGGAAGACTTCGCACTGTTGTTAAGGATGTCAAGGCTCAGATCCTACTTACTAAACCATTTCCTGGACTTAACGAAGTATACTCCATCATACAACAAGAGGAAAAGAGAAGACAGATCTCAATGGATTTTTCTGTCAATGAATCTGTAGCAATGATAGTTAGAGGAGCTCGAAGTGGGACTCAACATACTGCTCAACGAACTGCTAAGTATTTTTGTACTCGCCGTAAAATTGCAGGCCATTCACTTGAAAGATGTTTTAAAGCAAATCCTAACAAATCAATATGCACTTATTGCAATCTCCTTGGTCACAACATAGAAAAATGCTTCAAAATTCATGGGTACCCCTACGACACAAACTCTAAATAAGAACAAATCCATTAGTCCCTCTGCTAATCAAGTCATTGCCATGCCTGTCCAAGAAAAAATGTACATTGAGGTCCCTGTCAATGCTCAGTCTCCCATTACACAAGAGCAATACAGTTAGTTTACCCATTGCACTACTGAGGTTCAAATGCCTACTATTTCTAATATATCTTTGTCTCTCTGTTAATGCATCAAAATCCAAAACTCCAGCAGATATACCTTGGATTCTGGACTCAAGTGCCATGGATCATATGATTTGTGAAATCTATCTGTTCACTAGCATCACAAAGCAAGTATCCTACACTGTTACACTTCCTAATGGCAACAATGTTGTTGTTACTCACATAGGCCAGTAAATGTTTCAAGAAATTTAATCCTGCATGATGTACTATGTGTTCAAACTTTTTCCCTTTGGTGCGAAAGGGTATAAGTAGCTTGACTTAGACACTAAGAAGACCTTTGTCTCGAGAAACGTTGCACTCCCTAAGAGCATTTTTCCTTGCAAGAGTAGTAACCCGTTAAGCACTAGCTTCTTACCTAATCCATACAATTTGCCCTTTTTTCAAACACCAACCACAGATCAGTCTCATTCCTTTGAACCTCAAGTCTCAAAATATGTCCAACCTTGCAACAATAGTAGTACACCACCAAATGGTCAGAATCCACAACCAATTATTGACAGTCCATCAACAGCAGAATCAGATTTCATAAGCTCCCTGAATGAATCAAAATCAAGTCCAAAGAATCCTTTGAATGAGCCAGAAAACACAGACCCACCATCCATTACCACAAGCCCTCACTTACCTAGATGATCCACTAGAATTAGAAAAACTCCTCCATATTTGCAAAATTTTGTATGTTAGTAGGCTAGCTCATCCACCCAACTTTGAGAGTTCAAAAAGCAAAAGATCCTTCCAGCTTCAGATAATCATTTTCCACTTGAAGCAACTCTTTCATATCATGGATTGTCATAAACACACAAAGCCTTTATCATATCTATCACATCTCATATAGAACTACCCACTTACAATGAAGTACTAAAATCATCAGATTGGTGCAAGGCAATGCAAAGTAAAATTGATGCACTTGAACATAGTCATACATGGGTTATCACAAACCTATCAGAAAGGAAATCGGCCATAGGTTGCAAATGGGTTTTCAAGATCAAGTACAATTCAGATGGGTCTATAGAAAGATACCAGGCACGTCTGGTTGCCAAGGGGTACACTCAACGATAAGGCCTAGACTATCATGAGACCTTTTCGCCATTTACAAAGATGATTACTGTCAGAACCTTGTTAGCAGTGACAGCCATTAAAGGTTGGTTTCTACTCCAATTTGATGTGAATAACGTTTTCTTACATGACGATCTTAATGAAGGGCGTATATAGAATTACCTACAGGCTACTCAAAGGCTTCTCGACCTAAGGTCTGCAAGTTGCTCAAAAGTCTATATGGTCTAAAACAAGCTTTCCGGTAATGGGACTCAAAGCTGTCAAATTTCATCACAAGGCTTGACTTCAGTCGAAAGCAGATTGCAGCTTGTTTACTATATCCCAATGAGGTTCATTCACTTCTATCTTGGTATATCTAGATGACATTATCGTGGCCATCAATGACATGTAATCTGTCAATTCCCTAAGATTATTGCTAAATGAAAAATTTAGAATCAAAGATTTAGGAGTATTGAAGTACTTTCTTGGTATTGAGATAGCAAGATCAAAAGATGAAATTATGATTTGTAAGAGGAAATACGCTTTAGATATATTGGCAGACTCAAGTACAATTGGTACTACACCAACAAGGATCCCTCTAGACCAAAATGTCAAGCTATCAAAGGATCAAGGTGAACTATTTGATGATCCATCTATGTATATAAGACTTGTTGGAAGACTCCTCTATCTCACTGTAACAAGACTTGACATATCCTACGCTGTCCAACTCCTAAGCCAGTATATGGATAAACCTAGAATTCCACACCTTTATGCAGCACACGAGGTACTTCGTCACATTAAGAAAAGTCCAGGACAAGGGTGTTGTATTCAATACTAAACACATAGGGGATTAATACGCACTGTATTTGATTTGATGCTGTGAGAACATTGTTTAATAAGGATGGCTTTGCAATTAAGAAGTTGCATGTGAGTTTGCACATTAAATTGGCAAGATAGGCTTATTTCTTAGAATACATTTCAGTTGATATCCAGTTCGTGTTGCTGCAATGCCTTACTTTTGCTATTTTTCCATTTTAGGCTAGTATTAACAAGTTTGCAGATTTAGATGAGATTATTTTTCTTCCGATTTCATAAAAAAAAAAAGAGAAATTTTTAAGAGAAGAAAGATAAAGTGGATTGGAGTAAGATGGGGTGGAAGATAAAGTTTTAAAAATTGGAATTGTAGGTGGCATAAATAAAAATAATTTAATTTAATTTGTAAAAAAATAAAAATTTTGGGTACTGAGATTGTAATCATTCCCTTTTTAATTTCGACATTTTTTCCTGTTAACGGTAAATCCGATAAATTTTGACGACATGGAGGTTTTTAGCACAATATGTTTCAAATATGAGGTTTTACGTGATTTTCAATGGGTATGGAGATATATCGCATATAGAAACAATTCTAGAGGTTTTTTTTTTTTTGTTAATCCTTTAAAAAAGATCAATCTTTTTGTCATTTACGTGTCAGAAGACAAGAATATTGAATGCTGCAACATTCTAAAAAATTCCTAAAAATGAGGTTAAAATGAGTATCAAACTAGCATTAAATAACATTATTCTATCTTATGTCTACATCCATTTATTGTAACATTTATCATAAATACGACAATTTTTTCGGATTAAGGAATTTTACTTAGGGAGTGTTTGAGCTTCATTATTTTTTAAGAATGTATTTTAAAATAATAGATTGATGGAGAATGTGCGGTTAAAAAAAAAAAAATTTTTTTAACTTGCATATAATATTATTTTAATGAAAAATGTGTTATTGAAAAGAAGGAAAAGAAAAATGTATTTTGAAAAAAATGGAAATCAAACATCTCCTAGGCATTCATAGTTGGAGGGTGTAAAGTGTAATTCACCCAAATTTAGTCAAAGTCCAACCATTCAATGTAAAAAGTCAAAGCCTCTTGCTTTCCACGCTGTTAGTTATTGTACTGTCGAAATTTGCTTCTCCTTTCTCCATTTCGCTTTCATCTCAGTGACCCCCGCGCGCGAAAAAAAAAAAGGTTCAGACCAAAGGAGGGGAAAAAGTTCAAAAATCTAATCAGAAGAACAAGAAAATCATGTCGTCGGCGATTTCTCAGCTTTCGTGCTTCTCTTCCATTAACCGTAGACTACAGCTCCGAACGAGATCCTACGGCCGCCCTAACAAGGTACAATTTTTCTCCCCTCCTGTTTTTATTTCTTCCAGAAACGAGAATTTAGTTAATAGTACACATCCACTAAGAAAATAGCGGAAATTTAGCTGACAATTTGGTATATGTTGATTAATTTTTATTTTTATTTTGATGTTATATTGTGAAGTTAATTATGGGCATGTATGCTTAATTGAGCTTAATGCGATTCATGTTAAATTTCAATTTTTTGTTCTATATTCTATTTATGGGTTCCGGAAAATTTGTAAAAGAAAAATTGGGTTTGGTTGGAGTTGACTTGTAGAATTAACTGATGCCATATATGATTTAAAATCTCATTTGTTTTCAAATGATCCGCCTCACTAATGCTAAGTCTGTCTTTGAAAGAATTAAAGAAAAAGAAAGTAAAAGACTTGTTTGCTATTGGTTCGGTGGATGAAGAAAAATTAAACCTTTTTTTTTTTGGAGTTGAACTGTAGAGTATACCTGATGCTTTTACTGAACATGTTGCTGGACTTTTATATATGATCCAAAATCTCATTTGTTGTCGAATGATCCGTTTCACTGTAAGTTTGTCTTCAAATGAAAAAGAAAGTAAAAGACTTGTTCGCTATTTGTTCGGTGGATGGAGAGTACCACTGTCAGCCCCGACATTTGGTACACCCCATGCACTGGTTCATGAAGCTCGCCTGGAGCACTGGTCGGTGGTAGAAAGTTTTTGAGGTGATCATTTTAGAGGAGATTTTGATATGTATTCATAGTTCCTTGGATTTGAATTGATTGTAGAACACTAATCCCAATAAAAGTTTAAAATTGCTATTAGTATTTTTTAGTGTTCTTAAATGGCAGTGACATGTAAAATGAAATTAGGAATTTTTATTGACCCTAAAGAAAAAAACTTTTACACAGTACACTTTTAAGTCCACTGAGTTCAGAACTTGGAATCATAGTTTAGAGTTTTGAATCCATGAAAGTTTTGAAGAATCTAAATCAGAAACTCTTTGAAAATATCTTGAAACATTTCAGAAATATGATGGAAAAGTACATAACATTGGAAATAATTATGCTCCTTGTCTCTGGAGTGAGTCCTTACAGACATATTTTAAGAGAACCTATTTTTATGTTTATAATCACATGTTTTTTATGCTTATAGTTTTCGTGGTTGAATATGATTTTTTCCGGTCAGGGTTGATAATAAAATGTTTATTATGGAGAATCTTTTAGATCTGAAATTCCCATGCAGGTCTTTGCAAATCTTCTAAAATGGACATGATTTGATGTTTTGATGGAAACACGTGAATATTCTGAATCATGTTTTGAGAAATTCACTTGGTCCTTAAATTCTCCTATCCAACTGGACCTCAATGTTTTTTCGTATTTGCTTCCCTTCATTGCAAAATGGTTATCTTTGGGTTTTTTATTTGAGATCTATGGATCACATTCCAATAAAATTAGAAACAATCTTCTACAATCTCATTCTGTCTTTGTATGTTTGTGCCTATGCATTTATATATGCTATAAATTCATGCTTGTGTATAAATGAATACGTAAATTATAATCACTTGAAAGTGATGTCAACCTGTGATGTTCTTTGTCTTTAGGTATTTATTGTCAGGAGCATTGATGGACATGGAACAGATGTATCCAACTCAGAGTCTAAGACCGCTCTACGTTACACAGAAGATGACTTAAAATCACATAATGCACATATGGAAAAATCACATTCCATTACACAAGAACACGTTGCAGGAGAAGATATGAATGAGCCCATACAAGAACAAGTTTTTAGTCAACCGAAAAGGGCAGCAAAGATTCATGATTTTTGTCTTGGGATTCCCTTTGGTGAGTTTCCTCTCACAGAGAGTTTCTTTTATATAAAAGAGTTGGAAGAAGTGTCACATGCTTTGTACCTTGGCCTAGTACCATAAGCCTTTTCAGGTGTCTGTTTCCAAATGCAGATTTTTTACTTCTAAAATGATATTCCAAATACTTTTGTAGTCTTCCAATGAGCACTTTAAGTTTATTATTTGGCATTTTTTCATAACTCAATTGTTAGTGAAGCTTAGGATTTGCGAGAAGTGGAGATATTTTGGGCTCTCCAGCACTCTGTTTTATTTTGGCTTATATTTTTCTTTTTTCTTGTGCATCGATAACATTATGAAATTATCTCTGAACCTTCAATTAAACTTTACATGACTATTGCTGTGGTCACTTTTTGTGAGGTAATAGACCAGAAATTAATATTTGAATTGATTAGTTGAATCAAGGATGCTTTTATCTTCGTGGACACATAAGTACTGGCTGTGCATTACGTCTACTTTATGATGTGGACATAATCGTATGTTATCCTTTCTAGGACTAACCATTCATCTTTGTTGTGTTCAGGTTATTGATATATTCATTAAATACGCTTTTTGAGATAAATTTTAGACGAAAACCTCCACCTTCCACCCTCCCCTAAACAAAATAATATGAAATAAAGATAAATAAATTCAATAGACAAATGAATCTCAATATGTGTTTCTTGTAAACGTGCTTGCATTTTTTTTTCACTATCTTTATTTTTAAAAACTCTGTATTAAGTACCATTTTATTTTTTCTTTGAGACTAATATGTTATACTCTCTTCTTTATGCACTCAGAATATTTGCTCAGATAGTTAAAATATTTGCTAATATGAATGCTAACTGATGAGCCTCATCTTTTCAAAGCATAAAATGCAGGAGAGCTGAACTGATACACGTTAAACTGGTCTTCCTGTATGAATAATAGATTCACCAGTTTTTCCTTTCAAATAATGGACTGAACTGTAAATTTTTATTCTTAAATGTTTGCTGGTATTTAATCGACAACAATCTTTCTACTCAAGCATGCATTTTCGTTGATACTGCAGGTGGGCTTGTTTTGAGTGGAGGGCTTGTTGGCTTTATTTTCAACAAAAACCTTGCTACTTTAAGTACTGGTGTTCTCTTTGGGGCTTCCCTATTGGTACTCAGCACTTTTAGCTTGAAGGTGTGGAGACAAGGAAAATCCAGCTCACCATTCATGCTAGGTCAAGCAGGTAAATGTCTCGCTTTTGTATCCAATCCAGTAAAAGTTTGTGGCTTTTTAGTTAATTTTTGTGATCGCTTGTCATACTGTGGTGGTATGCCTCTTTCTATTATATTGTGATTTTTTAATATTTTTTTCACTCTTGATTATTTACCATTTCACTTTTCTCAAGAAAAAAAATTTGTACTGGGAAATTAAACTGTATGGTTTGCATTAAGATTTTAATCCAAAGAATTTAGTTAGTACCATCCATAATTTTCACGTAGAACCCTCGTCGGACTACGTGACACCCAGTGCATCGTGGTTTTTAAAATGAGATCTTAAAAGTTCACTTGTTCGGTGAAGATACTAGATTGTATTTGATATATTAATCGTACAAGGACAATACATATTTGAGTGTTTGAAGTGGTTCTCCTGGGACATATGGATATCAATTCAAAATGCATGTAGCGAGTTCTTACAGTATAGGTCAAGTGAGATATGAATTGTAGGGTTGCCTTGGCCTTTCTACTGGCAGTTTGTTTCATTGTTCATATGGGGACTAAATGATTTAGCGTATTGCTAACCAGGTGCATGCACTGACTTACCATAATTGGTCCTATTGTTAGATCACTTACGATATCTATAAATCATTGGATGCTGTTTGATTTGGCTAACGTATCATAGTATCATACTTGTCTGGCAAGAGGTCTTCAATGAACTGTCTTTATCACCAAAGTTAGGTTGATTCAACCACAATTACCTGGAGTCATGGCTACTCATGGTTAAATTGAATTTTTGCAAAGTGAAATAGAACATCACCACGGTGAATCTCATTTTTTCATACTTGTACCACATTCAATGTTGAACCACCTCGTTGAAAAGCTTGATGTGTTAGAGAAATGGATTAATTTTTTTTCCTTTTTTTCATGAGGCCCGTCACAAGGAAGCATGAGTCAATTTATCTTCTAAGGCCGACGTGAAATTTTCATAATTTGTGGTAGTGAGACTTGAACTCAGAAGCGTAGAAGTTTTATGTGCTGTGATATCATGTTAAAATTACTTCATCAAAAATCTTAAACTATTAGAAAGCGGGATGCGACTAAACACATGACATTTGCATGTGATTATACTATGTCAAATTATATCATCATATTTTATCTTAAACGCATTCATTCACATACAAGCTTATTCAATTTTTTCATTTAAGGCTTTATACATATTAATGGTATAAATGGGTGACAGGGAAACTTGAATACATGGCATTTGCCTGCTCACGACCATGTTGAAGTGTCGCATATAAAAATTTAAGTTGTTGAGAGGGAGAGTGACATTATCTATATATTTTGTCTTCAACATTCAATTTCATTTTAACCATGTTTTCTTGGGAATGGCACACTGTTTTATATTAGCTGGAGACATGCTTGTTGATTACAGGTCCACCTAATAACTACGATTTATCGAGCATCAGTTATGAACTCCCTACCCCCAAAAATAAACATAAATTTTAAGAAGAAATAAAATAAGAAAAAAAAATAGATAAATGTAAAAAACACTGCAAAAAACTGAAAGACCTAAAGCTAAAAACAAGGCCAGATTATATAGGCAAAAGATTTGGAAACTTTATAGGGTCAACAAATCGCTAGGTTCACCTAGCAGCTATGATAGAGTCCTGCCGAACTCTAACAAGAGAATTAAGGAATGTAGTTTGGAGCAGGGGAATAATCAAATCGTCCTGAATCCATGTGCATTATGATGTTTCTCTAGCTGGAATCCTAGACATGTTTAAGAATAGAAGGGGAAGGATCGCTGCAAAATGGGAATGAAGAAATTTTTCATGTAATTGCTCCGTTGCCTGATGTAGATGACTGTAGCTCGTTTAGTGTTTTTGAGAAATGTGGCATATCTTTTATTTTTCTAATTACCACCCATCTAATCTTTGCATGGACCATTACTATCTTTGATACCATCTGTCATGGCATTATGTACGAGTCTTCAATATTAAATTAGTTTCTCTATATAATATTTATTATTCTTCCTTCTCACTATGCAGTACTCTCTGCATCCCTTCTCTGGAAGAATTTTCAGACCTATACATTGGTAATGCGCCATATTTCTTAATTATATTATTCTCACTTCTACCATGTGTATTCTATAATTAACTGAAAAATGTTACCATTGTTGCAGACTAGGAAAATCTTCCCAACTGGCTTTAATGCTATCGTAAGGTACTATATTATGATGTTGCCATTGCATTTCTTGTTGAACATTCAACGAGTTAAGCTTTATCTATCTCTGAACGAGTTTTTCTTTTGCTTCCTACGTGACAGTGCTGCAATGCTCTGCTTCTATTTTTACGTGGTGTTATCCGGAGGTAATCCTCCACCAAAGAAGATGAAGTCATTGGCTGCTGTCCCATCATAATTGAATTCTCGGTTTTGAGATAGTTCTGTTTTATTTTGGAATGCGAGGGGCTTTTTGCTGCTGTAGTGAAGTAGTCACTACACATGTTACCTGATAGAAATGAATAATTCTTGATAATCGAGGTTTAGGAATGTGAAAATATACCTTCAGATATTTTCCTGAATAATGTTATGTACTCAACATGGCAACATGTTAATGATTGATCATAACCTCCTTTGAATCTGTTGACGGTTGAAAAGTGTGTGGATCAATTCAAATCAATTTTTAAAGCAAATAAAGAGAAAATAAGGATTTTTATTGATAATCACTTATACATTATAAGAGTTTCATCGAAGGAGATTTTTTTTTTATCCTAAGGTGTCCTCCCCCTTCTAAAGATATCTTACACCCTTTTATAGGAAAAGAAGATCAAGTATATTTCACATTCATGCCTTGTCAATTATCCACGTCGAACTGAGAAAGTACATTACTCGCATACCTCCATTGGTTAATGAGGTCGGCTTCGTCAGTTTATCATAAAACCGTCCTTTAAGTGGTCCATAGCAATTAATGAACTAGTGAGTGGACGAACCTATATCATATGATTGGTGAATAAGTGGGAGCTGACGTAAGTTTTGAATGTAATAATTAATTTGATTAGATGTTTTAATAGTGTGTAAGGAATCTATAATCATTATGTTCCTTTTAACCACGGCGTTACGAGCTGACCTTATAAAATTTGTTTCAATTGCCAAAAAAAAAAAAATCCTAGAAAATCATTTATTCATCAAAGTTTAGTGTTCGTTATTAAGTGTGTTTGATTGGTATAATTTTTCACCCGAAAAATTTAAAAATTTTGAATCTTTTTGTGTTCGTTTGGCTTTATTTTACATGAAAATTGTCCATTAAAGTGATAATTTTTTCCACAATTGGTTATAAAATTTGTTTCAATTGCAAAAAAAAAATGGAATTCCAATTTCCCACCAAAATGGTGGGAAAATCAATACAATGATTTCCTAGAAAATATGCACGTGGGAGCCATTTTGGGAAAACGAATTCCATGGCAAATTTATGGTATCAAACAAGGCAAAAGCTGGAAAAATGGAATTTGAATTTCATTTTCCATGAAATTTTTTTGATTTCAAACAGGGCATTAATGTACCTTAATATTATTGTAAGTAAGAAAACCTATTTTTCCTCGACAAATAAGAAAAAAAAATGATAGACAACGTCAACATAATGTATCATAAGAAATTAAAGGCTCATTGTAAAAGTCAGCAAAGGACAAAGACTTAAGGATCATAACGTAAGCATTAATGGGAACATAATAAGGATTGCTCATAAGTTGAACTTTATGTATATTTACAATTATTAATGATCAAATTTAGAAACAAATAATTTGTTTATTTTGAGAGTAATGAATGTTTTTTAACTTAAAAATAAAAATAAAAAAGCTTACAGGTAACTTTATTTTTGTTAGAGCTTAGCAAAACACGATCTTATTCTTGTCCTACGTGTCTCTTCTTAGGTTTCAATTACTCTTAATTTCATCTTATATTATGAGTATATAATATGTTATTCAACGATCTTACAATACTCTTTAATATACTTGAATTAATTGATACACATGCTTCTATTTACACACACACACACCGATTGATAAGTGCATTTTTGTGCACTTATTCGGTTCATATTACTAAGTTTTTGCTTCGTTTTAGTATTGAATTTTACTTATATTAGGTTAATTGTATCTTATTTGAGTTTTGGACTCGCTTTTAAGCAATTGAAAAATAAAGAAGGATCATTTGGTCAATTGATTGATGTTTGGGGACAAATATGCATTTGAATAAAAGTTGAAACACTAAAATTGAATTAATTTGATCTAGAGGACAAATATAGAAGAAAGAATGAAGAAAATGGATAAAAGGAAAAATCGATTTTTTTTTCATTGGGCAGCCGCCAATCGACCGGCCGCCAAGATCCTTACCTCAATTACATGGGCTACTTGATATGCATGGACAGCCACCCCGTTTATTACTGGACGCCCGTCCAGGCCAAGTCGGGGATTTTTTTTTTTTTTCCTTCAGAATTCAATTCCAGCAAGAAAACTTCCCTTTGGACTATGATATGCACGGTTTTTGGAAATCTTTTGGAATTCTTTAGAGAGATATAAATACTAACTCTCAAAAATAATTAGGGCGTGGAGAATTAATTGTAAAATGAGACAAAGAACACATCAAGATCAAATCCAAAAAGTTCAACATTGAATTCTAGAATTTTTGGGTGATGAGCAACTTTTATATCTTTTGATTTCTTCTTCACAATATGTTAGACTAGATTTCTTTCTACTAGGAGAACGATGAATCGTGTAATATGAATTTTTAATATTTAGTTACATACTTGACATTGAAAACACGTTTTGGATATTGAATGATTTATATGATTTTATTTTCTCCACAATTATTGTGCATGTGGTTGTGTGAATGTGATAACCTATTTTATGCATTCAAACGAAGAGAAATAAGTTCGACATTGTATAAATTGTCATAGGGTCCGATATGAGATAGAAATATACCGCTATACTTTATGTGAATTTTTAAGTGTTCATAAAAATTCATGCACTCTCATAGGTGAGCCATATATGAAGTAGGTTTAACACTACTCTAGATAGATTATTAAATAAAATAAAAACATCAATTCCTCAAAATTTAATCGTGTTGTCAAAGTGTTGAATTAAGGTTTAAAATTATTATTGCATGAAAATTCAGGATTCTAGTGCGTTTGTCATTTATTAAATACATTAATTTGCATTTGATTTAGTTAATTTACTCATAATTTATAAGTATGTCACAAACAAACACATCATATTATTCTCGTTCGATTAAGTTTGCGATAATTAAAATTGAACTAATCAATCTCTATATTCGGTTAAGGTCGTAATAATTAAAATTGAAGTAATCAATCTTTGTGGGACGATATTTGGACTTAAAATTCACTTTATTACTTGTTAACAAACATATATTTGCGATGATTTAAATTCAAATATACTTTCTTGAACACCGATCATTCAATCTCTATGATTACCATGTTCGACTATGTTCTATGATCAGAAAGAGATAAGGAATGACAACATCATGGTTCAGTAAAGTCAAATTCTACTAAAGCTGGATTTGAAAAAATTGGCCTTCATGTGACAATTACACGGTTTTGCCAAACATTTTTGGACATATCAACACATATTTTGAAAAATATATGAAATTGTATGCAATTTGACGAAAATGCACGATATTGTACGAAATTGAACGAAATTGTACAAAAATGTACAAAAAGATGTACGATATTGTAAAAGTTGTACAATCATACTTGTTGTACATCATTCTTACATCATCGCTTACACTCTACCACATTGTATCATTTAATTGGACAGTAAAAAAATAATAATAATTTTTCAACCATTCTTTTTTTGATAACACGGCAAACATCATCAATAGTATAAGGAGGGAGTGTACAAACATCATAATTCAAAAAAGTATGATAAGATATAATATATATCTACTTTTTATCCGACTCAACTAATCAAATAGATTTGAAATCCACATATGCGCAGCCAATCAAAAGCTACTAATTACATGGGCTCACAAACATAGTTGACATTGTATCGCTAGTGCAATTATTGTGTACCAAGCCTTTTTTGGTGGCAAATGTATATAATTTTGTTAAATAACTAAAAATATTACTCCCTCCATCCATAAATATAGTCATATTTTTCTTTTTTATTTATCTCAAATTACAATCATATTTCTTATTTAAGAGTGTAGTTATTAATATATTAGTTTTCTAATATGTCCATATTTAATGTGCTTCATTATCACAAATATAAACAATTTCATTATTTAATTATAGTTGGAACATTAAATTAAAAAAAAAAAAATCATCTTCCATTACATCTACTCATTTGTATTTGTATTGGATAACTTTAAAATGTTAATTACATTGATTCTTGCATTAAACAATGACTAGTACCAAGTGTTGACCTATGGTTGATTATAATTTTAGAGTTTTGAATATAACAAATAAGTTAATCTTATTTACCAACAAGTTGAATTCGAGTGACTGTAGTTTTTCAAAGCACGAGATGTAAAATTGATCGTTAGTTGTCAAAAGATTAAAAACTATCATCACAAATCGGACTCATAAAAGAAGTCAAGATCGAAGCCTCACATTCAAGAACTTAAGAGCCAAATTTATCAAAAACTTGATTTCTTATTTAAAATGTAATGTACTAACACTTTGATATTTGACAATGAATGCATAAGCTTAAGAACTTTCTATGTATTAAAAACAATTTTGTGCATTAAAAGTCATTCGAATACATTGATTTGATCAAATGAAAAAATGAATTTTAAAAATGATATTTGGACTTGAAAAACACTTTTATCTTGAAAAATAAGTTAAAAATACTCTTCAAAAGTCCATGCCTTTCAAAACCATCAAATCAGAACAAACGGGGTCAAAGTATAAAAAAGGTCGAACTACCCAGCAGTCGATCGAAAATTTCCAACGGTCCAAAATTTGACCGTCTGACATCTGATTTTTTCTGTACAAACAACTATATTGGTCATCCAGACAGGAGGCAATCGATCAAACGTGGTCATCCGAAATCTCAAAATTTTCGACATTTTGAACTCTATAAATACCTCTACTTCTTACATTAAAAAAAAAATTTCAAAAGTATCAAAGTGAGATATCTTTTGAGAGATTTCGCATTCATTTCATTTATTTTTTAATAGCAAAAGTTTTGATTATTGAACCAAACTCCTTGAATCATTTCTCTTATTAAAGTTTTTTTATTATTATTATCTCTCTTTGTGCTTAATTTATTTGTATCAATCATAAAAGAAATATATATTTTTGAAGAAGATCTTTGCATTTACATTGTATAAATATTTCTACTTCTTCATATGAAAATTCTGATTGATTGATTGAATCAAACTTGTAAGATCATTATATTCATCAAAGTTCCCCATTTCTCTCTTAATACTTAATTTATTATAATCATTCATTAAAAGAGAGAAATATTTTGAAAAGATTTTTAACTAAAATTGCATTTGATGCTTCTTCATCTTCTCATTAAAAAAAACTTTGATTTGTTGAATCTAATTTTTATCTTTCATATTTATTAGAATTTTTAATATAACATTTGAGCTATTCATTGAAGTGTTAGCATCTCTTAGTACCTAACTTGTGCTTATTATTTATCAAGAGAGAAATTTCATTGTAATCTCACTTTGATAAAGTGTGGGGTGGTGTTGAAATTATGTAGAGATCAACATTATATAAGGATCGATGCTCCTTGTTGTAAGTCACCGTGTGAATCATTTTGAGGTCCCGTAAAAATCAATAATGTTGGTCGTGTTGAGGTCTCAATAAAGCTTAATAGTATGTCGTGTTGAGATCCCGTAAAACTCAACATTGTATAAGGATTGATGCTCCTTGTTTGTAAATCACAGGAAGCGTTGTAAAGTGTTGAATTGTACCATAAGTCAATCAACATAGTGAAACGGCCTTACTCGTACCGGAGAGTTTGGTAACGGATGATGTAGATCATTGTCTTGAATCGAATCTCCACAAATATATTGTTTGCACCATCTCTCCATTTTACTTATCGCTTTTATATTTGTGCTTATTATTTGAATTAATTTATTTATTCTTTACTTGCTTGCATTTGTATTAATTTTTCGAAAAAGTTTTAAAAATCAATTCACCATCCCTTTTGGTTAGTTATTCTTGGGCTATCACCAAGAATATTTTAATTACCTTGAATATTGAAACGATATGGTTGGGTTTGCAGTAGGCTAAACACGACAACTCACACATGAATTTTGTTATATACTGCACTTCTTTAATCTTGTTCAGACAATCTTGCTCATATCAAATGGTCGATACACCGACGAAATGCAAATTGGTGAACAAGGATACTTTAAATTGACCACCCATTTTGAAGAAATTTTGGGCGGAATCAAATAATTGTATTATAACAAAGTTGTTGTTAAGCTTAATTAAATGAAATGATATAATGTTGTCTGGTGTTATGATCCGACACAAATCTTTCGAGTAGTGGATATTAAGCATTAGATTAGACAATTTGATAAAGAATCACATAGAAAAATAATAATTTCTATTATAATATCTAGTTTATAAATTGTACCTAACACACAAAACCGATATGTTTGGTTTGCAATAGACTAAATGTTCACGTGAAACTCGCAAGTGTACATGATCGTTGTACAAATAATAAGATTTGTGAGTTAAGAGTATTATTTCCACTAGGAAAAAGATCTAATATGTAGTTCAATAGCTATTATTAAATTCGAAGTATGACGATATCAAAAGAGTTGTGATTTGTTTGTTATTTATTCTAATTCTACTTGAAGAAAACGATAAAAATTTATTAAATCTAATGTGAATGATTGTATTGGATTCATGTATCCCCCTGCCCCCTATTTTCATTGTTTCAATTCTCAATAATCATTCTATTCAATTCATGCATTTTTGACAATCCATAAAGCTAATATATGATATTTTTCAAAATACGTCAACATATGACTAACACAAGACAATCATATTTTTAGTTCGAATTTATATGAAAATTATGCATTTATTTTAGATTATCAATAAAATTGCATGCGTAAGAGAGATTATTCCTAATTCTAACTTCACATGTTAATTTTACTGCGTTCTAAACTCATTGTGAGTATTCATACACTACGAGAATCAACTAACTACTTAATTGATGATCAAGCAATAAGAAGTGCAATGAGTATGTAAAATTAATCACACAATAACACGAAATTCCTAAATTAAAGTCTTGAATTGAAATAAATTAAAATAGAGATCAAACATTCATCCTATACAATTGAAAAACCTAGTCAACCATACAAGAAATATTGAAAAGACATCACACGGTTTGAGAAATAATGAAGAAAGTGGAGAAATCCAATTTCTTGGCCTGAATTTTGACTTTAGATTAAGGATTTTCAATAAACTTGTATAATTTGCCTTTAATTGATGATTGCACCTAGTTTTTCGCCTCCAAAATATATAGAATATGTGAATATTAGGTCTAAGGGAGGTCCCCCACCACATTTTGGACGGCTTACGGTATATATAGAGTGTCAAAAGATTGCATACTAAAAGTTTCCAAAACAAAATAAAGAAACACAATTTTTTCTCGGAATTTGAACCATACGTACGCATGATTCATTTGGTGTGTAAACACAATAGATTCCAAATAGCCCCAGTCAACCAAAATAAGGTTTGAGTGTACGCATGGCTTGCAAGCCTATGTGTACACATGATATTGCCATTTTTGGACCAAATTGAATATTGGTCCCTAAACTTTCTCAAGTTTGTATTTTGGTCATTTTCGACAATTTTCCATCCCGTTGACTTCTTTTCACCTCCAATTGACCCTCGACATTATTTAAACACTGTCTTGTAGTCCGGCATAACTATTGAATTATTACATTTTAGTCCCCATGGTTTTGATTTGGTAATTAGCACATAACGTCTCCACCTTTCACTACTATTGTGGAAAACAACGTCTTTACCTTTCATTTTTTGGCATTTTCACTTTTATTTCTACATTTCATTGCTCAAATGATCATTTTCATCTATTTTTGCAATTAAAAATTGTGAAATGGCGAATATACCTTTATCTTTAAATAAAACAAAAATAAAAAGAAAAAAATTA
>CAIGRP010015099.1:0-10872 GCA_903798385.1 Fraxinus cuspidata
ACCCTACTCATGACCTCGAACTCGTAGCAGTAGTGCATGCCTTGAAGATTGCAATGAATTTTGTTGACAAAAGGAGAAAAGAGTTAATTTTTGAAGTTGGAGATAAAGTATTTCTCAAAGTGGTGCCGATGAAGGGAATACTACGATTTGGAAAGAAGGGAAAATTGAGTCCTAGATTCATCGGTCCATATGAGATTCTTGAAAAAAAATGGATATGTGGCATATTGTTTAGCATTGCCACCTGAACTATCAGGAGTGCACAGCGTATTCACATTTCTATGTTGAGAAAGTACTTCCCAGGTCCTAGTCATGTGATGAATGTTCAGTCATTGGATGTCCAGAGTGATATGACATACGAAGAAGCTCCTGCAATGATTCTGGAGAGAAATGATCATGTTCTTAGAAATCAAAAGATTCCATTAGTCAAATTCCAGTAGGATAAACATGGTAAGAATGAGACTACTTGGGAAAGAGAAGGAGACATTTTAGCCAAATATCTCGATCTCCTTAAACAAGTAAGTTAAATTTCAAGGAAGAATTTAATTTAAGTGGGAAGAGTTGTAGCGACCGAGAAAAAAAAATCTTGTATTTCGTTTTAAAAGAAATTTTCTTGTAGAATTCAAAACTAATTTAAGTTATATTATTTCGCTACGACTCTTCCTAAGAATTTAAATTAAAGTTTCGGTTACGATAGTAAAGTTTCATGAACTTGTGCATAGAATTTTTGTAAGGTAGCAAATTGCTAGTAAACGAAAATTTTTTTATTATTTCATTTTGAAGACACTCGCTATTATAATTTTTGCATGCATGTTTAGTGCTTAAATCTTAAAATTCAGTTAAACCGATGATATTTTACCAATGGAGCCCAAATTCATCCCATTTGTTTCTCCACTAAAGGCACTCCATTTAATTTTAACACCCACTAACTTGTACCATGATCATAGCACTTAATTTACCATTATTTTTTTTACTTCCTTTTTGGTCCACTGCAGAAACCGTGACTATTCATTCCATTTGGAGATACATTTTTTTTTAGTCTTATCCTTTTGCTACCCACTAAGTGCAGTCTTCAACTCCCCCACTCTTCAATTTGCAAATTGTAACTTCCACTACCATTTCTGTTAACTGTTGAAATCTTGGCTATTAATTTCTTTTGAAAACAAAATCCTTCCACTACCATTTCTTTTACTGCCATCACGTTTCCCATATTTATTAATTGAAAACATTACCTCCCCTTAAGATTTCATATCCCACTTCCACTTTTGGCTCCCATTTTTTGGTTACTGGCGGATCCATTTTCTATTTCACTTTATTACAAATTCAACACAAAGGATAATCAAACTCCAATCATTCAAGGTAGGGATGTTTCGGCACTTTAGTAAGTAAAGTAAAAATTTATTTGTTTTAGATTTTCATTAAAAGTGTTATTGTGTTACTTATGATGGAAGCACCATTTTTCAAAAAAGAGATAAAGAGATGATATATGACACATGAATGGTGTTACCAAAATACGAAGAATAAGCGGACTGACTGATCACCGGTTCGTTTTACAGAATTGAAGGTGACACAAATAACTATAGTTGCATTTCTGAAAATACATATT
Organism: Fraxinus cuspidata; assembly: GCA_903798385.1. Lineage (NCBI taxonomy): Eukaryota > Viridiplantae > Streptophyta > Magnoliopsida > Lamiales > Oleaceae > Fraxinus > Fraxinus cuspidata. The sequence goes on from CAIGRP010015099.1 coordinate 1,604, forward strand.
TTTTTACCATTTAGCTAAGTGTCTTCCTACTGAGTCTTACTCGTGATACTCATCCCTACAAAATTTACAGGTTAATTGAAGGCATGACAGTGGATGCAATGGTGGCAAGTGTTCGGTAACTTAGAATACATATATAACTTTCTAGTAAAATTTTCATTTGTTTAAATCTCTTATGAATACTTAGACGAAACTTTTAATATGTTTAACTTTCTATTTTTCTTAAATTATTTTCATTACATGTCGACTATAATTTAGAAACAATTGAATGACTACATATGAAGTTTATTTATTACTGTATTGAATTTCAGATTCTGTCTACCTATTTAAATGATTTCGTGCTTCAAACATTATCATTGCGAGTCCAATTTTTTATATGATGTATGTCTATGAATGTCATAGTCTCTGTTGGTATTGCTGATTTTCTTCCGAATGTTTTCCAAAATAAAATTTTGCCGTAATTGTCTAAGTCTACATATACAATTATCTCCTAACATATTTTTATAATATATTTCAAACTTCAAAATTTCCTTATTTGAAATTTATTTTGGTTGATAATCCTAGAATTTGGGGTGTTACATTGCCCCACCCCACTTCATCACATTCCACCACTATCTGCACTACTCAAATGCTTTTGCCACCTCAAATCCAAAACTCATCACAACCACCACCACCTCCACTTGTACCGCAAATATACTATCACCTCTACTTCCACTACACCATCAATATCACCTGCAATCCCTACATTTTCGATATTAGGAGTAGTTGTACTAATCTAGAACAAAAACCTCCCTTTCACACCAACACACAAAACTACAAAGGTTCCTCCTGCATTCAACCTAACAAACTCCCCAAACTTACCACCACCAAACCTTTAAACAATACAAGTTCATCAGCTACAACTACAGAACTCGGATGGAATCGAATTGCAATATGTAAGTGATCTCGGCAGCAGCCACAAATCGAGTGGTAGCGGGTCGAGGTGGAGTTGTGATGGCGGGCGACTACGAGTGGTAATGGTGAGTGAGGCAGTGGTATGCTGGCAATCGAATTACAGTGTGCACGTGATCTCGATGCCTCCAGATCTGCAGCCACAAATCGATCGACTGTAGGTGACAATGTCAATCAACTACGAGCAGCAAGGATTAATGAGAGAGTAGGTTGCTGGAAATTGACGGTGGAGTTTAGAGAGATATTATAGAGTTCTTCTACAGGGAATATATTTAAAAGTCTTGGTCAAACCAAATATTTGTTTAAAAAGTCCAATATCCATATTTTTTAGTTAGAAGATCTAAACATGTAAAAAATGAAAGTACAATTTGTAAAGGACTACAATGTCCTTGTATACAAAATGACATTATTGCCCTAAATCCCATTTCAATTTCCATTTAACCCTAATTTAATTCTACCTTCCATTTCTACAAAAATCGGCTCCACAGGAATGCAACCCCTTTTCATTTTCTTATCATCTTTTTCTCTACGTAATGAAACCATAAGCTCTACATTCTCATTCCTATGAACACTTATATAGTTGAAGTGAGTAATAAAACCTTGCAACATTCTTGTTGGGCATTTGGAGAAGAATAGAGGGTATTGTAAATTTTCAATATTTAGATTCTTTTCTTTCTCTATTTTTTTGAATCATTTCCTATTGTTGTTGTATATATGTTTATGGTGTTCATTTGTCAACAATAATTTTGAATTATCATTAGATTAGATATTTGATATGGGTTACTTCCCAACATTTTTCTTACTACCCCTTATTTGTATTAATTGGAGTGAAATGTAAGTTGGTTAAAACATATTTGGCTATTCTTTTCACTGTTCTACTGTAAAACATACATTTGATTTTCTTCTGTACATAATGACTTAAATATCATTTTCTACAATCCATAACGATATACATATCATTATTGATAATGTACGATGTTTCAAATTTGATGAATTTTTATGTTGAATTACAGTTATGGACACCGCGGATATGGTATGGATATCAGTTTGTTATCCAGTTGAANCGGGGAATGACAAAGAGAAAACAATGCCTATTCGTGTTGAGAAAACAATTTCTTATATAGAATTATATGATAAAGTCAAAGATGTATTGAATGTCGATAAAAGACTGTACAGTAGAGATTTCAGCTCTTCTCCCTATAATGTCTAAAGCTCTAGCTGCTTCGACCAACATTGATTGTGACAACAATGTGAAGTAGTTTGTAATCTATCTGTAGAAAAAAAATTATGTAACCCTTTCGAATGAAGTTGTTGAAAATTAAGGAGAGTTCGATGATGAAGGACGTTTATTACTAATAGAGGGTGGATAACAAATTGCAAATATGAACAACGAAGAGGAACACATTCGAATGGATAATGATGGTAACCATAACAATGGTGATGAAATATTTGTAGATTGTAATGGTTTTGACGTAAATGAAGATAGTCCCTGAAAAGTAGATAATTCTCGTGTACCAGATGACAATGATGTGGAGTTACACATGGTTGAACCCTGTAGTCAGATTGTATCTATAAGTGTAAGTTCGCTATGTTGTGGAACATCAGTAAGAATTCCAAAAAATGAAGATGTGTAAGTCAACTAGCTGTTTCCAACAAAATATGATCTAATATCCAAATTACAGTTGCTGGTTGTAAAGTGTCACTTTGAATACAAAGTTAAGAAGTTAAATAGGAGCACTTATACAATTATTTGTATTGATATAAATTGCAAGTGGCGATTGCGAGCAACTAAGATTGTAGAAAGTTCTGTTTTCAAAGTTCGGAAGTACAATGGTCATCACTCTTGCTCCATGAGCATTCATCGTAGAGACCACAGGCATGCTTCATATCTTATTATTGGAAACCACATTACCCCTAAGTATCAAGATGCCAACCGAGTTTACAGACTAAGGGATATCATTAATGACATTCGTCGAGANATGGTCATCACTCTTGCTCCATGAGCATTCATCGTAGAGACCACAGGCATGCTTCATATCTTATTATTGGAAACCACATTACCCCTAAGTATCAAGATGCCAACCGAGTTTACAGACTAAGGGATATCATTAATGACATTCGTCGAGATTTCGGCATAACTGTAAGCTATACTAAAGTGTATACGGCTAAACATTTTGCTTGCAGACTAATCTATGGAAAATCCCGTGAGAGTTATGCGAAATTGGCAGCATATTTTCATGTTTTGGAGATACAAAATCCTGGTACACTGACATTCATTCGTACTATAGATGATCGGCGCTTCAAGTACTTTTTTATGGCCTTGGGACACAACTCAATGCGAAGGGTAATTTTTGTAGATGGTACATTCTTGGCATCGAGAATGAAAGGTACTCTACTCATAGCAACTTGTCAGAATGCAAATTTTCAAATATTTTCACTCGCATAAGGAGTAGTTAATTTGGATAATGAAGAATCCTAGACTTGGTTTTTTTAGAAGTTACGATTAATAACAAGTGAGACGAGCTTGTGATTATATTTGGTTGTACAACATGCATTAAAATTGGAGTTAGAAATGCTATTCAGTTGCTCATCATGGAAATTGCACATATCACCTGCAAAAGAACTTAAAGACAAATTTTCTACGGGGTGATCTTGCAACTTTATTTAGGGCAGCATCGGAAGCTTATACTATAACAAAATTTGAGCCCAACATGAAAACTCTATGCAATAAAAAGAAGGACATCAAAGAGTACCTATTAGAAGAAGATTTTCATTATTAGGCTATATTACATTTTACTGGGATACAATACAGTATCATGACTACGAATAATATGGAATCTCTAAATGGCTTGTTAAAGAGTGCTCAAGAATTTTCCATAGTTGGTTTGATTGAATACATTTGAGAGGCACTGTAAATGTGGTTTTATGAAACACATGTTGAAGCTGAAAAATGTATGACCCACCTCATGCCACCTTTAGAAAAAAGATGTGCATAAAATATAATAAGTCAAATGGGTTGGAGGTAAATCAGGTATCTCCGAACATTTATCAGGTTGGTGACATTTAGAACACCACTTTGTGGACTTGGATGAAAAGACATGTACATGTAGGAATTTTGATTTGGACAAGTTCCCATGCGTGTATGCAATTGTTGTCATAAGGTTTAAAGGAGATGACAGCTATAACATACGTAGCCCTTTTTATACTAATATATGTTGGAAGCAAGCATATCCTGCATTCGTATATCCTTTGCCGAATGAGGTCAAATGGAGAATTCACAAACATGTGATGGCTAGAGAAGTATTTCCATCATTAGCACGAAGAAAGGGAGGGTGACCGGCAAAAAAGAGAAAAAGATTAGCCAGAGAGATGTGTACGCCTCATTAGGAGCAAGAAAACTGGTCATGTTCGATCAACTTGCACTGGCCAAGCAGCCGATAGTCAACTTTAGGTTGTAATACTGTCGTGACTTGTAACTTTATAATTTTGTACTTATTCGAAGCACAAAATGATTGTAGTCATTGTGCTATTAAAATGCTTTTGTACTACTGGAATGGAATTAAAGTCATTTTACGTTTTTGTGTTTATTTTTTTCTAAATTAAAGGCAAATGATGTTTACATCGTTACAATAGGTGCAAATGTCGTCTAGTACAAAAATGCACTCATTTAAATAACGACAGTGAAAAAATTCCTAAAACACAAAACAATATAGAAGTCGTTTCAGTACAAAAATTATATTGACTAACATAACGACATTGAAATTGTTCTTGAAACACAAAATGATTTACATATCATTTTAGAATCAAATACAAAATGCTTCAGTGTCTTTTATAATGACATTTAAGTCGTTACGAATGTAAATAACAACATAGAATCATTTTACCAACAGGGCAAACGCCTAGCATGAGCTAAGGCGCGCTCTAGCTATAAATGATCACTCTCAATACCTCTCATTACCTAGCCAGGCGCGCCAGCTCTACAATCATATGAGCGCGTCTGGCTGACCTTTTGTTTTGCTTCAATTTAGTCCTCAAAGTAATTGCCGCCCAAATCCTTCCACTTTCAACTTGCAAGTCTTTAATTTTAAATTTCCTTTCAATCATGACATCTATAAATTACAATGACAAAAATATCATTTCCTTTATTAAAAATGACATTGTACTCATTTCAGTTAAAATCGTAACTAAAACAACATATGTATTGTTTATTTTCATATAAAACGACAATGATAACGTTGTAGTGTCAAACCCGTGAAATAACACAATGATATCCATATCATTTTAGAACAAATTTGACGAGTTAGAACTCGTTTCAGTTGAACACGTATTTAAAACGACAGAGATATTGTTTCTTTTCATATCAAACGACAACGATATCATTGTAGTGTTAAACCCACAAAAAATGTATGACATCCATATCGGTTCAGTACAAATTTGATAAGTTTTAAATCGTTTCAATTAAAATCATAACTAAAACGACTTAGATGTCATTGATTTTCATATAAAACGACAATTATATCGTTGTAGTGTCAAACACACGAAATAACATAACAACATCCATATCGTATCAGTGCAAATTTGATGAGTTTGAAATCGTTACAGTTGAAATAATAATTGAAGCAACGTTTATATGATTTCTTTTCATATAAAATGGCAACTATATCATTATGCTTAAAAATGAAGATTCGATTGTCCACAGCCACTCGACATACATACGTCGTACATAGGATGATAAAAATAGGTCATCAAGGGAGTTTGATCTCACTCAGCAGAAACAATGGGAACATTTGTGTTTCAAAGTTGTCTACCACCTTTGAGTTGTTTCAATAGAAAGAAAGTATCTTCATTCGCTCTTTTTTAGCCATTCGAGTGCTATCAACCTACTTGATGCCCTCTTTCGATCATCATACATTCGAATGACCGTGGACGGTCGAATCGTCATTATTAGGCATAACTTATAATTCTCATTTTATATGTAAATAAATAATATAAATGTCGTTGTAGTTATTATTTGAACTCTAACGATTTTGAACTAGTCAAATTTGCACTGAAACGATATAGATGTCGTTATGTTATTTTGTGTATTTGAACTACAATGTATTATTGTTGTTTTATATGAAAAGAAACAACATCTAAGTCGTTTTGGTTACTATTTGAACCGAAACGATTTCAAACTCGTCAAATTTGTACTGAAACGATGACGCTACATCAATATCATTGTCGTTTGATATGAAAGAAATGACATCTATGTAATTTTAGTTACATTTTTAACTGAAACGAGTTGAAACTCGTCAAATTTGCACTGAAACGATATGCATGTCATTACATTATTTCGTGGATTTGACACTACAACAATATCAGTGTTGTTTTATATAAAAAGAAACAAGATCTATACAGTAGAAGGGCTTGGGATACAATTACTTGGAGGACTCAAATGAAGAAAAAGTAAAAGTCATCCAAGCATGGGCCTAAGCCTACAGAAATGGCGTGTGCTTGGCAACTACTGAGTGGCACTGAGAGTAAGCAATTACAGAGAGCGTGCGCCTTAGCGTATACTGGGCGCACACCCTGTCTGAAGAATGACTTCAATGTCATTATGTATAGTCATAACGAATTCTATGTCATTACAAAAATTAGTGAAGCAATATGTATTTGATACTAAAATGATAGCTAAATCGTTTTGTGTTTCATGAATGATTTCAATATCATTATGTTAATCAGTACAACTTTTGTATTGAAACAACATCTATATCGTTTTGTGACTCAGGAATGATATCAATATCGTTATTAGAATGAGTGTATTTTTGTACTAGAACGACATTAAATACTTTGTGTTATAGGAATGAAGTACATATCGTTATGTGAATATGCATTATATCAACATTCTAGATATGTACAATATGTAAACTTAAAAGAAATAAAAGGGAACGAAAATATGTAAATTTCAATTATATTCAATATCTGTAATCATTACAGCACTAATTAATAGCTAGGCAACATCCTAGAAATATTGACATCTATAAGAACTACTCCAATAAAAAGAACAAAGTAACTACAAAATGTTATTAAAATATCAATAAATATAGCAATACAGAATCTAAAACTCAAAGTCCCATGCCAAAACTCTGCAACCAATTTTTTCTGCCATATTGGTATGTAATCCAATCGAATTGCATTTACATCCATATTCACTTGTAGAAATTCTATGTATCTTAGTGTAAATATTCCGCAGTTAGATCTACAAAATAGTTGTGCAGTTATCATATTAATTCTCAACAGTTGAAACAATATAGTACTACCAATTATGAAATTAATCAACCTTACCCATTCAATTGTTGGGGAATATCTTTCACTTTCACAGATTTGAATTTCTCCATGTTATATTTGCATTCACTTGTGATGTGGAATTTTATCAGCAACGGAATAGCCTACTATAGAGGCAGAATGTAAGCTTCCAACGCTACCCTACGAATGTGACCCTTCAGACTATCAAACATAAAAAAATTTTGTTCCTCCAAATTGATTTGAACTACGAACCAATTGTTGTCGGTACAGCAAGGAATATACAAATATCTACAATCCTTCCAAGGTCTATTGAGCTCCGGAGTAGCCCCTCTCACATAATTGATCAGGCTCTTACTAAAGTTGAGTTACTTGGTTGCAACTGTCCATTCGCATTGACAACAAATTGATAAAAGAAAGTATCCAATATGCAACAATCTTGTTGGAATAAATTGGAAAATTTGAAAACCCTTTCTCGTATCCGGTATAGGGCCCCGTTCATAATCTGCACAAATGAACTAATTAATACAAATTGAATTCTTGTGTAACATTATTGTAAAAGCATTAAAAGTTGTATTACTTTCATTGTTAGTAATCTAATCATTCTCATTCAAAGGGTCGATCAAATTTTTTGCTTGAACAACATAGAAGTACAAAGGTATAACTTCACTCAGCATACAACAAAAATGACACAAAGTTATATTTATGTAATAATATCATTACTTTCACACGTACTTCCAACTGTGTAATAATTTACCCAGAAGATGCAGTTTCCATCCATTTGTAAAGAGCTTCAACGTTCACGGGATCCACTTCTCGATAAGAATCATATACATCGATGTATACATTGATGTCCGACAACTTTCTCCTCTTTATTGTGTTCGTCAAGGGAGAACACAATAAGCATGTTTTTATCTTTGGACGATACCCACTTCCTTTCAGTGAATCACATCATAACTCCTCGATATGTACACTGTCGTCTATATGTTGCAAGTACTAACAATTAGAAATCTAAAATGTTTAATTTTGAGGTAATAACATGAAGCTAAACATCAATTTTTTTTTTACATACTTTGAGTGGATTTATTCGCATCAACCTCATGTTTTTCAGGCATCACGAAATCATCGATGTCTTTCTCCATGTTAGGATGCTCCTCATCTACCATTGTTTCATTTCCAACACCTTCTTCGACCATTTTTTTCCTTTTCTTGCTCCTCCATATTAACCCTAGATCCAACCTCGGCTCATTTCCCTCATACATTCTTTCCTCTAACCTCCTCTTCTAACTTTGGGTCATTCTCAAACTCTTCAACCTTTCTTTCATTTGCAAGCACATCCGTCACATCATCAAATCTAGCCTCATTTTTCAACCCACTATTTGGTTTATATTCTGGTAGATAAGCTATGCTACTAGTGGCACCATCAAATGTACTAGTCACTGAATGGAATCGACTCACCACAGCCAATGCAACCAACCTGTCAACCTTTTTCTCTACCCGTCAAGCCGAGTTGATATGACTGCTTGTAGCCTTCCCTTAAGTTTCTCCATGTTTGTTCTCAAAAATTCGCTATGTTGATCTTATGAGATACTGGTGGTGGTTGAGATGCTCTGTGAGAATGTTGGTGGATTGCATGATGTGGCTCGACATCATGTTCAGCTCATCTTTTTCGAAATGGTGTGAAGGGCTCGCATCTTCTCCCACAATCAGTGTCAACTCTTTCCAATAGACCTCTTTGAGTTCGGTTTCAGTGGGAACCAATGTAGAAATAACGTCCAACTGCAAATTTTAAATCGTGCAAATCATTAGTCATTCGCTAAGTTAATTCCACAATTTGTTCCATTAAACTTTAAAAAAAAAAAAAGCAATCTACTTCTTTCAATTTCAACACATTATCAATGGCGGCAGATGCTAACCTCTTCGACATGTCCCAAGCGACCATTCTTGGAATTAAATCTAGATATTTCGTAGCAAACTTCATTCCCAAAGTTGGAATCACTTCGAAAGCCCAAATTTATTGTAAAACAAACATTATTATC
>CAIGRP010015130.1:0-12156 GCA_903798385.1 Fraxinus cuspidata
GCATCTGAGGTGATTGTTCGTGTGAGTGAACCAATCTCAACAAGTTTGACATATTTTATATGTGCATGCAATAATATTATCTCGTAATCTCAACAATAGATTACACATGAACTCAAAATTGTTCATCTATAGGTAGTGGTGGCAACCGAGCCGAGCGGCTCGTCAGCTCGGCTCATAAAAAAGAGCCACGAGCCGCTCAGGCTCGTCATTTTGATGGAAAGTTTTCAACTTTTCACGAGTTTTTGGAGTTTTTTCGTGGTATAATGTTATAAATCTATAAATAGGTGATAGATTTCTAATTCCAAACATAAGAATAACATATGATTTCATCATTGATTTCTACACTTGATTTTTCCCATTTTAATATTTATTCAAACCTTCTTCAAGTTTTCAACAAGTTCGACTAGAAAGAATCATTTTTACTTTTGTGATTCTTTCTTGAAGACTTGTCGGTCCTCTAAACTATTTGCCGAAAATCCTAAAAGCATCTTAGAGGAGGGAAATATCGTTTTTCGGACAACGTATAACATGCATCTTCTACCCTTATTCTTCATTCTTGTTTCCATCTCGTTCTTCTCCACTTCGATATTTTTAACAATCTAAAAACGATATTTTACATTTACTAAGATGGAGAAGGAAACTACGTTGGCTACCATCAAGTTGATGAATTAAGATTTGGTGCGCTTTAATAGGTTTGATGGATCAAACTTCACAAGATGGCACCATAAACTTAAATTCCTTTTAACGGCATTAAATATCTACTATGTGCTTGATTCAAACTTGGAACCAATTGCCGATGTAACCGAAGAAGATAGAGAAAAAGTTTGTACTGAGAAAAAGAATAGACAAGAGGATGAATTTATATGTCGCGGTCACATCATATATGCCATTTCGAATCTATTGTACAATCTCTTCACTAACACCACTTCGACAAAGGAAATATGGGATGTACTTGAAATCAAATATAAGGCCGATGAGGAAGGTACTAAGAAATTTCTTATATCTAAATACTTTGATTTGAAAATGTTAGATAATATTCTTTTGTTGCATCAAGTACATGAATTACAAGTCATTGTTAACAAATTAAAAGTAGTAAAAATCGATATTCCCGAATCTTTTCAAGTGGGAGCAATTATGCTAAACTCTCGAGGACTTGGAATGATATAGGAAAAAGATTATTCACAATTCCAAAGATTTTGCTTTGGAACACATTAAAAAACATCTTTGCATAGAGGAAAAATCAAAAGCAAGAGATGAGACCAAAGTTCTTATGATATCTCTTCAAAAGCCAATGACGTGGACAATGTGAATAAATAAAAGTCCAATGGACCTTACTATGTTTTTGAAAACCAGGGCACTATGAAAGGGATTGTAGGCAAAAAAAAAAAAAAACAAAAGAAGGAGAGAAAAGTGAATTCCGTTGATGAGATTATTGTTATGGTGAACGAAATCAATGCAAATTAAAGCAAGGTACAGGGGTTGGTAATATGATACCTGTGCAACCATCCATGTGTACCGGAAATAAATAGGAACTTAACAAGTGGGTTTTTCGTGGAAAAATCAGGAATCAAATCTGTATTTGAGTTATGAAAACTTGTACTGAACTATAATGTGTATTTTGTTGGAAAGGGCTATTAGGAATTGTCAAACTTATACTTTTGAGAATAATTCTAATAAAAATAAATCTTTTGCTTACGTTATTGATTCACTTAATTTATGGCACGGTAGATTAGCACACATAGGAATTAGCACTTTGAATAGAATAGTTAAATGTGGATTAATACAATGTGAAGTTGATAACTTAGAAAAGTTTGAAGCATGTATAAAATCAGAGATGACTAAAAAGTTATTTTATAGTGAAGAAAAAAAAATCTCAATTACTTGAGCTTGTGCATTCCAGTATATGTGAATTGAATGACATGCGAATGAGGAGATAATAGATATTTCATTACATTCATTGATGATTGTTCTAGATATATTTATGTTTACCTCTTAAAACATAAAGATGAAGCATTCAATGCATTTAAGGTATATAAAGCAGAAGTTGAAAATCAATTATCTACTAAGTGATAAAGGTGGATAATACTTATCTAATGAACACAATATGTTTTATAAACAAAATAAAATAATACATCAATACTCTACACCACGAACACTTGAACAAAATGGTCTAGCGGAAAGAAAGAATATGACATTACTAGAAATGATAAATGTTATGTTATTAAATTCCGAATTACCATTTAACTTATGGGGTAATGCCTTACTTAGCTCTTTTCATACAATAAATAGGATTCCTTTGAAAGAGGATAAGGTTTCTCCATATGAAATACGGAAAGAAAGGAAATTAAATATTAATTATTTCAAAGCGTGGGGATATCTTGCTTGTTGCAAGAACAAGGATATCAAAAGAACTAAATTAGGTCCTACAGGTATTAAATGTGTCTTTAAATAGCAAAGCCTATAGGTCTAAACATTAACAACATATTTCATACATGAATAATTTCTAATGCATGCCAAATATCATAAGCAGAATCACATGTACTAATACGATTAAATTCATTTCTATCTAAAGCATAATAAAGTATATTTTTGGCTCTAGCATTTAAAGATAATTTTTTTTATCTACTTTAATATTTTACTCTCTAGGTTTAGAAATAATTTGATCCGATTTACCATCCTCTTCAATAACTTTTTTGGCGTATGGGGACCAAATTCAATAACTTCCCAAATATTATAATCTATGATTGTATAAAATTTATCATTCTAACCTTCCAATAGTTATAATGAGTACCATCAAAGAAAGGATGACGATTTGTAGAATGCCCTTCAAAATTTGAAAAAATATGGTTAGTCATTTCTCAAGATTGTAGAATCTTAATTTCAAAATGAGCACCTTACTCTGATACCAATCAAAAGTCCAAGAATAACTAACCAAGAGGGGGTGAATTGATTTTAAAACTTTTTAGAAGCATTAATCTGAATTCAAGCAAGACTAAATAAATTAATTCAAATAATAAGCACAAATATAAAAACAATAAGTAAAAGGGAGAGATATAATTGTGGGATAATTGTGGAAGTTCGATCCAAGGCAATGGTCTACATCCTTCGTTAACAAGTTCTCTTGTATGATTATATCTTTCACTAAGTTGTTTGACTTATGGTGCTATCCAACACTTTAAAACGCTTTCAGTGACTTACAAACAAGGATCACCGACCTTTATACAATTTTGAGCTTTACGGGGACCTCAACACGACCCACCATTGAGCTTTCACGGGACCTCAATATGACTCACATGGTGACTTACAACAAGAGTACTGATTCTTATATAATGTTGATCTTTAAGGGACTTCAAGACGACCCACACTTTATCAAAGTGATTTTACAATGGAATACCTCTTTTAATAAATAATACAAACAAGTTAAGTACTAAGAGAGGCTAACAATTCGATGAATAGTAATAAATGATAGCTCAAGTGTTAGATGAAAAACTTTGATGAATATAATAATCAAAATTTAGATTCAATCAATCAAAGTGTTTCAATGAGAAGATGAAAAAAGAAATAAATGCAATGTAGGTTCAAAAAACTCTTCTCAAACTATCTCACCCATTTAATGAATAATTGTAATAAATTAAGTACTAAGAGAGAAACAAGAAACTTTGATGATTATGATAATTTTACAAGTTTGATTAAATCAATCAAAGTTTTCAATATGAAAAAGTAGAAGAGTTTATGTAATATAAATGCAAAGATCTTCTTAAAAAATGTATCTCTATTTTAAGATTGATATAAATAAGTTAAGGACAAAGAGAAATAAAAAANTTTGATGAATATGATGATTTTACAAGTTTAGTTCAATCAATCAAAGTTTCAATATGAAGAAGAAAAGAAGAAAAGTTTATACAATTTAAGTGTAAAAATTTTCTTCAAAAATATATCTCTATTAAAAATTGATATAGATAAATTAAGGACAAAGAGAAATAAAAAACTTTGATGAAAGAAATTATTTTAGAAGTTTGATTCAACAATAAAAGTTTTTGTTTTGAAAAACATAAATGAAATGAATATAAAAATGTAAGTTGAAAGAAGATATTTTACAAATATATTTCACAAGACACATCTCATCTAGTTGTTTATGAATACATAGTAAAGTGATATTTATAGTAGTCTAAGCGTCTAAAGTTTCTGCCCAACCGGATGTCTGCCGCTGAACCGAACGGCTAAACTGGCCGTTGTGTGTCGAAATTAGAACAGTTAACAAAATGACCATTGGCGGACCGGACGTCCGTTGACTTTGACTTATTTATTTATTTATTTTTTAGATTTAGGCTTTTGAAGGATTAAGTAACATTGTCAAAAAATTTCAAAACATCAAGTTGAAAACCTTTGAAAAATAATTTTTTATGCAAGTGTTTTTGTAAAATATTCTTTTCGTGCATAAACCGATTTTTGGGCTTTTATCATTTATTACTAAATATCAAAATATTAGTACATTTATGTTTAAACTAAGAAGTCTAGTTTTTTATCTTGCTTTGAAGTTTGCCTCTTAGACTTCTCGTCTTGATCTTTCTTTGATAACGTCTCTCATGTTCTTGATGTTGTTTTTTCTTGACGTTTGTCTTTTAAGCTCTCGTATCGAATGATTTGACTTGAGTGCTTAACTTCAACTTTAATCTTTATTTCGAGTCCGATTTATATGTTGATTTTGGCAATGTTTGATTGATTTTAATATTGAACTATCATCATTGAAAATCAAGAAACAATATTAATTTTGTTTGTTATGATTAAAACATTAAGGATGAAATCAACCATAGGTCAACAATTTTCCCATTTTTTATTATGACAAATGTTAACTTTAAAAAGTGCACATTCTGCATGAAAATTTTGTTTTTCTTAGTTATATCGTTAGTGCTAAGGGTATATAAGTGGATGATGAGAAAATCAAGGCCATCAAGGAGTGGCCAACACCTAAAAACATAACCGATGTAAGAGGTTTCATGGATTAGCTAGCTTTTATAGGCATTTTGTCAAAAACTTTAGAACACTTGCCATACCACTCACAGAGATTATAAATAAAAGTGCAGTGGCGTCGAACAAGAATATGCTTTTAATACTATTAAGATAGGTTGTGTACCCGCCATTTTTATCATTACCTAACTTTAACAATATTTTTGAGGTTGAATGTGATGCCTCAGGAATCGGTATTGGAGCTATCTTAATGCACGAATGAAGGTCAATCGCTTACTTTAGTGAAAAGCTAAGTAGAACACCTCTCAATCATCCTACATATGATAACGAGTTGTATGCACTCGTTCCAGATTTGGAGACATGGCAACACTACCTATGGCCAAAGGAATTCGTGATGCACACTGACCATGAATCATTGAAGCATTTAAGGGGTCAAGTCTAGCTAAACCAGAGGCATGCAAGGTGGATGGATTTCATTGAGGCATTTTCATATGTTATTCGGTACAAACAATGTAAAGAAATGTTTGTAGTAGAAGCTTTATCAGGGAGGTACATACTTCTACGTCTTTAGGTTCTAAATTGCTAGGATTTGAATATGTTAAGGACATGTATGCTAATGATCCATATTTTTCTAATATATACAAATCATGTGATAAGGGTGCTATGGGTAGATTTTTTAGGCATGATGGATAATTATTTGGAAAAAATAAGTTATATGTTCCTAAATGTTCAATGAGAGAATTATTAGTATGTGATGCACATAGTAGAGGTCTAATGTGTCATTTTGGGGTTAAGAAGACCTTAGAGATGCTAAATGAACATTTTTATTGTCCTAAGTGAAAGTAGATGTTGATTGGATTTGTAGTGGATGCACCACTTGTAAAAATGCAAAAACTAAGGTTTACCTCAAAGTTTATATATGCCATTACCTGTTCCTAGTGAACCTTTGGTTATGTGTCTATGAATTTTATCTTGGGCTTACCTTGGACTAAGAAAGGAAGAGAATCCATATTTGTGGTGGTAGATAGATTTAGCCCCTGTTTGAGCCACATTCTCATTCTTCTACTTATTTTCAACCACACATTTTTTAATAAAATAATATTTTTCATCACATCAATAACTTTTCTTATTTTTCAACCACATATTCTCCATCACATCACATCAAAAAATGCATTATCTCCTAAAAAATGTGTATCAAACACACTCTTAGTAATATGGCACATTTCATTCCATGTCATAAAATTGATTATACCACTAATATTGCGGATCTATTCTTTGAGGAATTAGTGAGCTTACATGGGATTCCTAGAAGTATTGTATTGGATAGGAATGTTAAATTCCTTAGTCACTTTTGGAGGATTTTGTGGAATAAATTAGGGACCAAGCTATTATTCTCTACGACTTGTCACCCACAAACTGATGGACAAATTGAGGTAGTTAATAGGACTATGATACAATTGTTACGAACAATAGTTAATAAGAATTTGAAGAGTTGGGAGGAGTGTTTACCATTTAGAAAATTTGCATATAATAGGGCCACGCATTCTACTAGTTCTTACTCACCTTTTGAAATTGTACGTATCTTTGGATTTAACTTCTTTACCTGTGAATGAAAGAGGTATTAGATGGAAAGAAGAAGGCCGAATTGGTGAAATCACTCCATGAAAAGATAATGATACAAATTGAGAAGAAAAATGAGCATTATGCTTCTTAAGCATATAAGGGACGAAAGTGAGTTACTTTTGAGCCAAGAGATTGGGTTTGGGTGCACTAGAAGAAAGAGCGATTTTCAGAACAAAGAAAATCAAAGTTGCAGTCAAGGGGAAATGGTCCATTCCAAGTCCTTAAAAAGATCAATGATAATGCCTACAAATTAGATCTTCTAGGTAAGTATAATGTTTCGGCTACTTTTAACGTCTCTAATCTTTCTCTCTTTGATACATGTATAGAGATTCAAGGTCGAATCTTTTTGAAGAATGAGGGGATGATGTGATCTATGATACGAGGGCACATCCGGGCAATAATCCATTGATCGTTGAGAGATGATGGATCGAAGGGAGTCAAGGAAGCTATAAGATTGCTTGTTCAAGTTAAGGTAGACGAAACGTTGATTGTAACAAGTAAAGAAACAAGTTTCATGTTGGGTTTGGAAGAAGAAATCAGATGGATCAACTTGGTACAAGTAGCGAACGAGGAAGTCGGACAAAGTAACCCCTTACCGAGACATTAGATGAGGGCAACAAGTGATCTATACGACCGCATAGAATTACACTATGTAGTTGCATGGTGTATTTTCGTGTAATCTTCTATTTTAGTTAAAACTTGTATGGTATGTTTTTGATATCTTTAAGACATAAATTCAGTTTTTTAATTAGGTTTTATGGGTTTCCTATAAATAGGACTCATTCTATTCACTATAAAATACACAATTATTGAGAGATTATTTCGAGGTAAATTTGCTTTCTTCTCGTTCTTCATTAATTTAATTTTGAACTTATCAAAAATTAAATTCTTGTGGCATTCTACAAGTTCAAGTAAAGTTCATGAGTTTTGTGATCACGGTCAAGATATTGTTAGAGATTGTCTTGGTTCTTGGTTCAATAATTTATTGGGTCGAGTTTATCGAACGTTGATTTTTGACTTTCTTAGGTAGTTCTAATTTGTCGTGGGTTCCGTAACTACAATTGCTGCGTGGGTTTGCATCAAGAGAGGTTTATCCTTACCCTCAAGTGCTCATATTAGTGGACATACAAAAAAACGAAAGGACGAGAAATTTGTAAAAATGCATCGTGTTGTTTAAAATGGGTAAATGTCGTTTTTGTGTAAGGGGTCTTAGTTTCACTTTAAACTTTATCATTATTTTGAAAGTGTTTAAAACAATTCAAAAGAGCTAAGATATTGTGTTCCACTATCTTGTATTGATGAATTTTATAGAATTTGAGGCAACAAGTTGACAAATTTAATAGAATTTGAGAGAATGAATTGCGAGTATACAAATACTCAATTATGTCGATGTATCAACTTCTAAATAATAACTTTGGATTGAGAATGGTTTCTAAATATAAAATAAATGTATTTTTCATAAATTATAGGCCCATATGAGAGGACATAAAGACAAACAGACGTGAAATTGGTGAAAAGTGTACCTTGTCGTTTATAATTGTAAGCGTCATTTTTGTTCACATGTCGTGATTTCACTCCATACATCCTTGCTTATATTTGAAAATATTTAAAACAATTAAGAAGAGCTAAGAATGTTCACTATCTTTTATTAATAAATTTAATAGAATTTAAGTCAATTTCGTTAGTATAAGGAACCTCAACCGCATGTCATTGCATGACCTCTAAGTAACAACATTAGAAGGGGCATGATTTCTAAATGTAGCAGGAATGTATTTTCATTAATTCTTGCATCGTATGAGTATACATGAAGAAAAATAGATGTGAAATTCGTGAAATCAACACCGTGTCATTTAAAATGGATTTGTATCGTTTCGTGCACTGGGTTACAATTTTTGTCCAGCATTTTCTATTATCTTTGAGAGCACTTGAACAAATAAAAAGATATAAGATATTGCATTTCACCATATTTTCTCGTTTAAAAAGATAACATATGATGTTTGGAGTGAAATCGAGACTTCGTACATAAAAATGACGGTTACAAGTTTTATACAACAAGGTGTCATTATCTTCAATCTCACGTCCCTTAGTCTTCATGTCTGCCTGTATGACTCTACAACCGATAAAAATACATTCCTACTACATTAAGACACGGTGCTCTATCCAAAGTTTTTACTTAGATTTTTATATAGTGACACACAAGTTAGTATTCCTATATGAAGTTACCTCAAATTTTAACAAAGACTTCGCGATAAGATAATGAAACACATGTTATCGTCTTTTTTTTCCTTTTTTTATATATTGAAGAAAAACGTGTTTTCAAAAATAACAAAGGATGTTTTTGAGTGAAATTGAGAACGTGTTCAGAAAAATAACACTTCACCATTTTAAATGACACATGGTGGCGTTTTAACCATTTTCATGTCGCTTGTCTTTATTCCACTCACATGACCCTAGAATTGATGAAAATACATTCATATTACATTTAGACACTGCACTTGATCCAATGTTGTTACTTAGAGATAATCCCTATGAAATGACACACGAGTAAGTATCCCTACTCTACTAATGAAGTTAACTCAAATTCCATCAAAGTTGTAACCTAATTTCTTATATCTTTTTAGTTTTCAACTTTTTCAAAGGTAACCAAGAATGTTTGGAGTGAAGTTGAGACTGTGCATTAAAATGAAATGCACCATTTTCAAACGACAATCTGCCGAATTGTTGAAACTACATTCCTACTACATTAGGACACCATGTTCAATCTAAATTTGTTACTTAGAGGTCTACGCATTGACACGCAGCTAGTATCCCTATACTAGCAAAAACCTTAATACAATTTCTATTAGAGTGTTTAAAGTGTTTTACTTTTCAAAGATAATCGAGAATGTTTTGGAGCAAAATCAAAAACTCGTTAACAAAAAAGACATTTACCATTTTTATAGGTCAGGGTGTCATTTTCATCAATTTCAGGTCCCTATATCTTGTATCACCCTAGAATTGATGAAAATGCATTTCCAGTATTTTAGGACACCATGCTCAATCCAAAGTAATTGCTTACATTTCTATTCAGTGAAATGCGAATTAGTCTCACTATACTAGCTATGAAATTAATTCAAATTCTATTAAAGTCGTAAAGACGAGATAGTGACATGCATGAAACATCTCATCATTTTTTCCTTTTTTATTTTTAGTTTAAACATTTTCAAAGATAATTGAGGATGTTTGGAGTGAAATCAAGACCCCGTGCACAAAAATGACACTTGCGCTTTAAATGATAGGGTACCATTTTCACCTATTTCGGTGGTTTAAAGTGTCCTTAAAAGACAACAAACGTGTGGAATTATATTATAACTACTAAACACTACCAACAAGACAATAAAACCATCACCACACCAACACATCACCTAAATCACCAATATTCTTTCAATTTTTTTTTTAAATCACCATAAAATAGCGAAGGTAATAAATTTACTTTACAAAATCACCAAGATTCTGCAAATGTTACCAAAATGTGTGTTACAACTGAACAAAAGATTTTGAAAAAAGACTTTTGTGAAGGCTTTACTTTAATTCTATCTTCAACCAGAATCACATACTCAAATGAGTTTTCCATTGTACAATCGTACGATCTTATTAAATACGCATATAAATGGGTCTTCCTTATTAAAATGCATACCCGATGGCTCCATTTATTACTACAAGGCACACCTCAACAAAAGGGAGAAAAATAAAACCTAGGAAAATAAAACAATCGAAATGTTCACATGAGATCAAAGAACGTTCTTTATTGTCCTGATTTCCCTCAATGAAATGATAAATTTCGTTGGAACATGACCTTTGTATAGAGCATATTTTCTTTCCATGTGATCACTTATAATCAGAACACCGAAGAGAGCGCATGCAACAATTTAAAACTAAGCTGGGAAGTAGCAATATATCATCAATAACATCAAAATTGACGTCAACTAAATCATTTGGGCCAATCCTACTTCTTTTGCTGGTCAAGCAAGAGGTACAAAAACAAAGATTACATATACTTTAACTAAGTAGTTTACTACGATCTAACCCCGCCGACTTTCAACTCAAGAGGAAATTTCCTATTACAATGCAATGGTAAAATTAAAGGTCAATTAGTGAAAGTCACTGAACTAATATTTACACACTCAAGATTCGCTCAAAGCTTCAGATGACCACACATAATAAGAAAGAATACGCTATACATGTGGAGTTTGGAACATGTAAATCTAGATCGTCTGGCTTTCCATTTAATAGGAGATCATTTGAAAAGGGCAACCTGTCACAGCAACTAAAAGTTTTATGTGACCTAATTCACCACAGTTAAAACATTTACGAATAAACCTGGGGGCAACTCTAGGTTTTTAGTTTAGGACTTAGGTGGAGTAACCATATATGTTACATAAATGATCTATGTCCTAGGATATTCTTCTTCTTGGACTTGATAATTCCTAAACTCTTAGTCTTGATAGAAGCAGGTAAAAATATATGATGACAAAGTTGAGGACATAGAGCTATCTGACTCTACACACGATGAATCAGAAGATGAAAGTAATATCCAAGTGGCATATAACCAGATGTTTGATTATGCCTTAAATTGAAGAAGCTAAATAGGCCTACCTTTAAGAAAATGCATGATCTTGATTTAGAAACAAATAGACTAGAGATCAAACTTAAGGAGTCAATTAGAAGTGTGAATGAGTTGAAGATTCTGAAATATTCCCTATAAAATAGGTTTAGACTCTTATGAGTGTTATGAGTGAGCTGGAGAAATCCAATGCACAATTTCGCTCTTTTTCTCGTGCATCTAAGAAATTTGAACAAACCTCTAGAAGTAGGAGAGGTTTAGGCTTTAATGAAACAAGTTCTCACACTGCCTCCACATGTTCACTCTTAAATATAGAAGTAAAAGACATAATATATGATGACAAAGTTGAGGACATAGAGCTATCTGACTCTACACACGATGAATCAGAAGATGAAAGTAATATCCAAGTGGCATAATTCAAACCACTTTTATAATAGGAATTCCCACTTTGATCATCGAAGCTTGATTCATTATTATTAAGAGTGACATTCATAGCTTTAGCTTAGGTTTTCTTGTAACATGGGTACTCAGCTTTTAATATGTCCAAACCCCAACACTCATGACACCTAACCAACTGGGACCTCTTCTTGACATTCTTAATATTTTTCTTCAATCTTTAACCATTCTTGTATTTACTAGAGTCGCCCTTAAAGTTCTCAAAAAGTCTCTTATTGTTCTTACTTTCTCATCTTTTAGAGTGTCATCATCAGTCTTATCACTGGTCTCTTAATAGTTCGAAAAGATAGAGATTTGTTTTTCCTAGATTGAGTTAGGCTAAGCTTGTAAGTTTGGAAAGACCTTACAAGTTCTTTTTATCTTTACTAGATCTAAGTCTTTCCTTTACTCAATCATCGTAAATGTAGGTCTAACCCTTTCTGATAGAGATCTTAAAACTTTTCTAACTATTTTGGTCCCTTGAATTTGTTCACCTAGGTTAAAACTAGAATTCATTATGTCATTCA
>CAIGRP010015134.1:0-17721 GCA_903798385.1 Fraxinus cuspidata
AAATCATAACTACAACGACATAGATATCGTTTCTCTTTATGCGTAATGACATTGAACTTGTTCCAGTCAAAATCATAATGAAAACGATATGGATATCGTTTCTTTTCATTTGTAACGCAATTGAACTCGTTTCAGTCAAAATCGTAACTAAAACGACATAAATATCGTTTCTTTCATATAGAACGATAATAATATCGTGATGTGTCAAACTCACAAAATAACATAACGATATTTATGTCATTTCGATATAAATTTGACGAATTTGAACTCATTTCAGTTAAAATCATAACTAAAACGACATAAACATCGTTTCTTTTCATATAGAACGATAATTATATCGTTCTAGTTCAAATCATAACTACAACGACATTAATATCATTATGTATCAAACCTACGAAATAACATAACGATATCAATGTCATTTCAATACAAATTTTACGAGCTTAATATGGTTCAAGTTCAAATCATAAATAAAACGACATTGAAGTTATTTCTTATAGTCAGTAACAAAAGTTACGCGTCAAACCCACAAAATAACATAACAACATCCATGTCGTTTTAGTATAAATTTATCGAGATTGAGAGTGTTCCAATTCAAATCACAACTACAACGATATTAAAGTAGTTTCTTTCCATATAAAACGACAATTATATTGTTTTGACTAAAAATGACGATTCAATCGTCCACGACCGTCGGTCATGCCAACATACGTAGGACAATCGAAAAAGATTATCAAGTAGGTTTGATCTTAATCAAAAGAAACTATAGGAACATTTTTATTCTCATAGTTGTCTAGCACCACCAAACTATTTCGACAGAAAGAAAGTATCTCGATTTGCTTTTTTTAAGTCGTTCGAGCGGTATCAACCAACTTGATGACCTCCTTCAATTATCCTACGTACGTCGGAGGTATGCCGATTGCCGTGGACAGTCGAATCATCGTTTTTAGCCGAAACAATATAATTATTGTTTTATATAAACTAAAACGATTTAAACTAAAATGATATCAATATCGTTAAAATTGTATAAAAACGATAAAGATATCGTATGTATCAAATTCACAAAATAATATAATGACATATATATCATTTTAGTAAAAATTTGACGAGTTTGAAATCGTTCCAATTCAAATCATAACTACAACGACATAGATATTGTTTCCTTTCATATAAAATGATAATTATGACATTTTGGCTAAAAAGAACGATTCGATCGTCCACAGCCACCTACATGCCTTCGACATACATAGGACGATCGAAAGAGGTCATCAAGTATGGTGATATCACTCGAATGGCTTAGAAAAAGCGAACAAATATACTTTCATTCGTTGGAATAGTTCAAAGGTAGTATCTAATTATGGGAACACTAATGTTTTCATAATTTCTTTTGAGTGGGATTGATCCTACCGGATAACCTATTTCGATCATCCTACATATATCGATGCATGTCGGTGGTCGTAGATAATCGAATCATCATTTTTAGTAGAAATGATATAATCATCGTTTTATATAAACTAAAACGATATATTTTTAGTTAGGATTTAAATTGAAATGTTATCAATATCGTCAAAATTGTACTGAAACGATAATGATATAGTTATATATCAAACTCACGAAATAACATAAC
The DNA here is from genome assembly GCA_903798385.1 of Fraxinus cuspidata. Classification (NCBI taxonomy): domain Eukaryota; kingdom Viridiplantae; phylum Streptophyta; class Magnoliopsida; order Lamiales; family Oleaceae; genus Fraxinus; species Fraxinus cuspidata. The sequence goes on from CAIGRP010015134.1 coordinate 1,628, forward strand.
ATCCATATCGTTTTAGTATAAATTTGACAAGTTTGAAATCGTTTCAGTTCAAATCATAACTACACAATATAGATATCGTTTCTTTTTATATATAACGATAATTATATCGATTTGGTTAAAAATTGTTATGATTTGAACTGAAACTATATCAATGTCGTCAAAATTATACTGAAACGATATGAATGTCGTTATGTTATTTCATGGATTTGATACATAACGATATCAATATCGTTACATAATAAAGAAAATTATATATTTGTCGTTTTAGTTATGATTTGAACTGAAACGATTTTAATCTCGTCAAATTTGTACTGAAATGATACGGATGTCGTTATGTTATTTCATGAGTTTTATATTTATAATTTGTTGTCGTTTTTTGAAAATTGCATAAGAAAAGGTATCCGTTGAATAAAGGATGAAAGTTTGGGAATCAAATCGTTAACCCAAAAAAATTTGATTGTGTTCGCTCTGAGTTGTTTACCACCTGAGAGCAAATGGTCCATTTGAACGACATCAATACCTTTTTGCGTATCAAGAAATATTTTAATATTGTTATATAAATTAATTCATTCCAAACTATAATGACATTTGCGCCAACTATAACGATATAAAAGTCGTTTGTGTGTAATGTGAAAAAAATAAACAGAGTAACGTAAAATGATTTAAATGTTCCAATAGCACAAAAGTGATAATAACAATGACTACAAAATCTAATAAATCATTTTGTGTTTCTAGTAAGTACAAAACAATAAAGCTATAAGTCGCGAAAATATTATAACTTAAAGTTTTTCTACCAGTTTGGCCCGTACAAATGGAGCGAACAAGACCAGTTTCTTGCAGTTGAAGCCTTAGACATCATAGAGACAAGAGTTGATATCTCCACTTTGTATAGCATTGTACTAATCTTCAACGTCTCTCTAACTTTATCATACAAGTTCACACAAGAAATTATTTTTCGAAACAAGAATAAGCTTTGTTTTCCCTCTGCCATTCCCTGCATATTTTCATTTTCATGCACCTTCAATTGGCTGTTAATATTCAACTAGATAACGAACTAATATCCATATCATATTCATTGTACCCATAATTGCAATTTAACATAAGAAGTTTAAAATTTCATCAAATATCAAATTTTCGTAGAGTACTAATAACGATATGTATATCGTTATGGATTACAAAAAAATGATATGTAAGTCGTTTTGTACAGCAAAAAATCAAATTTATATTTTAGAGTAGAACAACAAATAGAATAGCCAAACATGTCTTTACCAACGTACATTTCACTTCAACTAATAAAAAAATAGATTGGGAAGCAACCTATATCAAAGCTCTAATCCATTGATAAAATGAATTCAAAATCATTATTGTCAAATGAACATCAAAAACACACATACAACTACACGAAGAAATTATACAAAAAAATGGAAAAAGAAAGATGCCCAAATATAGAAAATTAACAATACATTACCTTCTTCTTCAAATGCTCAACAAGAATATTATAAACTTTGATTACCCAATTCAACCAAATGAGTGTTCAAGGGAATGAAAATGTAGATTTTATGGTTTAATGAAGTAGAGAAGATGATGATAAGAAAATGAAAAGAATTCATAGAAGATGTCGAAATCGATTGTGGAAGAAATGAAAGCTAAAATTCAATTAGAGTCAAATGGGAATTGAAATGGGAATTAGGGCAATTAAAGCCTCTTTTTTTTTTTTTCACCTACAGTGGTAATTTACAAAATCTATGTTTCATTTCTTTGTATGTTTAGACTATCTAACTAAAAAAGATAGATATTGGTCTTTATAACTAATTTCTTCTTTGACTGGGCCTTTTAAATGAAAGCCCCAAAAAATAGTTGTTATTTGATTTCTCCATTTTCAACTATGAATTAATGTTCGGCTGCATATAATGTGGTGGTGGCAGATTTAATGAAGGTGGTGGTTGTTATGTCCCGTCACCTAGGTTTTCACTTGGCTCAGTCGACCCATCGAAGCATCTTCTGCCGAAATCATGTGGCATCCGACGTGAAGCTGGGTTTATTATAATCCAAATAATATGACTCATGGAAGCCCATACATTAAAAGACAAGTATGAGGCCCAAACAAAGTTGCTTTGCAAAGAAAGATTCGAGGCTCAACTACGGCTGGTGATTATCCCTATTTGATTTTTAAATTTATGAAATCATTTTAGAATGATTGATTTAACTATTGTAATGAGTAACAAGATCAATCTGTCAACGTATGGTACGGGGTGGCCGCCTCCTTTTTGGGGCATTTAATGCACCACGGGCTAGTAAAGTCAAAATTAATATCTAAGATGTGATGATTCGGTAAATGAGATGAAACCACGTGTCATCTCATCTAATGTTTAATATTGCGCATGTAACACTATAAATATCCCTCCATTTGTGCCATTGGGGGTAGTGAAAAAGTATTTACTACAAACCATATATATTCTCTTTCTTTCTGATTAATCTTGTATTTTTAGTGTTTGACGTACAATCTTGATTGTGAGTTTGGTTCTTAATTGATCGTCCATTATCGTGTAAGTTATCTCATATATTTCGAAGCCCGAACATTTCTATCTCTTGTTATAAAACTTATCTCACGTTCAAACCCTGTTTTATTGTTGATCGACAATCGTTCCACGCCTGTTGGAATTAGCTTAAGAGAACGTGAGTGAAACCAATATATGTTATCCTTGTCAATAGTGCAAAAAAAAAAAAAAGAGAGATCAACAGTGGTAGTATATAATCTGATCATTAAAAGTTTTATAGTTGGCAAATCATGTAATTTGGTACATTTTTATGTTGAACAAGTTTCTGTATTTCATAATTCATAATTTCTAAATAGGTTTTTGTATTTCATAAAATCACATGACTACATGTTTTGTGCTTTATGTGACCGGTTATATTTAGCAGTAACTGTTTATGACCAGATTTGTGTAAATTGTTATTGTTCGTTAAGTATTGTTTGTGACCAAACATGCATTATATATGACCAACTGCGACCAAATTTGTCTTTATTGTGATTATAAGTGACCAAATTTGTCTTAACTGTAACTGTATGCGATCAAGTATGTGTTAACAGTGACAGGTGTTAGCAGACATCTGTTAACAATGAATGTTTGTGACAAAACATTCTTACAATTAAAAGTTTGTGATCATTTATATATTAACCATGACTCTCTGTGGCATGTTATAACCAATAATGTACGTGAGATATTGTCTAATTATGACTTACCAAAAATGTATTAGCAAAAAATTTACCTAACCAAAAGTTAAATAGCAATCACCAAAAAAGGTTTGTCATCCACATTAACTTAACAAACATCATCCATATTATTAAAAAGGTGAAAATATTCATCAACGTGTACGTAGCAACCAATATTTACAGGTATATAATAGTTACAAACCACAAAAGGTCACAGTCCCAAAGACAACTTATAGGTCATAATTATTAGCCCATGTTTGGCCCCCATTAGTCCACGTTATAATAAGAGAAATAATAATTTTTTGAAAATGTGTAATTAAAGAAAAAAAAGAAATTTTTTAGGTTTACATGTAATATTATTTTATTGGGGAATGTATGGTTGATAAGAAAAGAAAGGAAAATAAATTATAACTTAACGAAAAATAATGGGGGCCAAACGGGGCTAATTTTTTTGTAACATTACACTTTTTTATAAGTCAAAAATTATTTATTTGTCACGACTTACCAAATTAATTGGTCTCAACTCATTATACGATAACAAATTATCAAATTAATTGGTCACAACTTATTTCACTCTCACAAATTATCAAATTAATTTTTCACAACATATTTATCGGTCGCAAAGTCGTAAACTATACATCACAATTATAAATTTAGTCACAAATCTTATATTTTTAGGTCAAATATTATTTTTTAGTCATAAATTACTCATTTTATTGGTCACAATTACTCAATAACTGGTTACAATCTTCATCCCATTCACTCCACTCCACCACCATTAGTACCACAAAAAAGAAAAATACCGATGTTACCTCACCACCACCACTACATAGATCTGTACCGAAAACGTTGATGCCACCTTGTTGCGACCACTACCACTGTACAGATATGTACCTTCACCTCACCACACCACACCACCATCATGTGAATATATACATCCACCTGCACCAGCATTACCACTACAACAATACTGCCCACACAATCTATACACCGTAAGCCCACCACCATACAGTCATCCAGATTTTAAATCAATTAACAACCATTCTATCCCAGAGCAAGCTCCGTATATGAAATTCATTAATAGCTGACACCAAAATAGGTGAGGGATTTAAAGATATATTAGCATAAAAAGTGGATTCTGCATAATATAAAAACCTAAGTTGCGTCGCCATATGAAGAAATATATGAGGGGTCTAGAGAGAAAAATATTTGAGAAAGATATGGTTTATATGCTTTCGCAATCTGTTGAAAAATTGAAGAATTATAGAGAGAAAAATGAAAGAGAGAGTTTTTGCATGTCTTCTGCAATTATAGAGAAAGAATATGCAGAGAGAGAAATGATAGAGAGATAAAGTTACATTTGTAAATGTTGAGAGTGAGATTTTATATTTGGAGAGAGGGAAAGAAAGTTTTCGGTGGAGGTGGGATGAGTGGGAGGGATCGAGTAACAGGTAATAAATGTAGGTATATGAATGATATTGTAAATAAAATATATATATATATATAAGAAAACATTTTCATTGAAACAAACTATTAAAATTTGATTTTTGAACTTGAAACTTTATATATAGGGTTTAAGATCATTTTCCCTTAACATTTTCATTTATGTTGGCCCAATGGATATAGGGATATTGGGGCAAATCTAGGAATTAAAGCCAAGCCGGCTTTTGAATTAGAACTCGTTCCCTTTAATTTTTATAAACTAAGAGATTTTTTAAAAGTCTCATTGGCATAAAACATGCTTACGTTTGGCTTTAGTGTGCGAAACGTTCCTATATTTCATATTTTTTCATTTTCACCCATATTTTCATGTTTCATTATGGAAAACAACATTCTGTCCATATGCTATTAGTTCCACCGTTAAATGCACACTTGAAATCAGTTTTATTTTAAAATGAAAATAGTCAGAACACTTCAAAAAGAAAATAAATAAATAAGAGTCTTCTTCTCATCATAAATAGGTTATCCAAAAGGAAAAAATTAAGCAGTAATACATTACGAAATTCTGAAATGACAGTAAGATGAAGATTAATCAAACAAATGAAGCAAAATCAATTTTTTGAATTTGAAATACTATGTAAAATCGTAATTCTGAAATGATTATTGTTTAAATTTAACTGTTCTTCATCACTCAGACTGATGCATTTTCCATTTTCAGTTGTGGATTTATACCTGTTCTCATCCGTCGTTACTCTCCACAGAAATTGATATCAGAAATCATATAACTCTGTTTCCCAAAATTCTGCATCAAATTTGGAGTTGTGAATCTATTTCTTTTTCCCGAAATTGAACATGTGCAAGACGTCATTATGTTTTAACAAGTTTTGCAAACAAAAAAAGAATCCCTACGTTTCATAAGGCTTTGCGTAAAACATCCCTACGTTTTAAGTATTTTGCGAAAGGGTCCCTATTTTTCAACATTTTTTGCTCAAAACACCCCTACGTTTCGTGTCTATCTGAAAACTGTCCATATCTTATCATGTAAGCATCCGTCCAACACAACAACTTAATACACTAATCAATCACTGCAACTCATTACACTGATCAATTACAACAACTAACCTGTAAACTTTTTGCAAGAGTGATTATACCAGTAAAATATGTGCAGTTTCCATACACAATTATTTGAAAATAAAATGAACACTTCATATCACTCTTCTCTTATGAAGTAAATCGGTAACCAAGCGATACACCTATCTTAAATCATCTTAAATTTTTGATGGATTCCATATCTCTTAATCAATAACACGAAAGTCCACTGACAATTCATGCATAAATTATTGAATATAAAAGTATAAGAAAATAAATCACTTGTACAAAAATATCTAACCTTAATAGATTTAAAAATTTAAAAATTTCTTGCACGCGAAAACTCTTTTTTCTTCCCTCTATGCCTTCTCTCTCTATCTCTCCGTCGTGTGTATAATTTTTTCTATGGTAATTAATGTGACATTCTTGCAGTATTTATAGCAACCAATAGGGTATTCACAATTTGAGTTTTGGTGTAATTAGAATTGAAATCATGTATCACAAATAGAATTGGGTAGGGAATATATAGATTATGCTAGTATCATGATTATGCTTACAACCAATCATACTATAACACGTGGAAGCATGGAATTTGGTTTCACATTAATAGAATTTGTCTTGTACTAAATAAAGGGTTTCCTAGCCATTTTGTAAACCAATCACGTGTAACTAGGGATAAGAATGACTACACATATCAATCCTACTCTCATAGTAAATAATTCCATAGTACTTGAAAATGTTGAGCTTTATCGATTTTCGAATATTTTATAAATAAAATTTATTTGTCTATATGCTATATTTTTATAATTTGAAAAGTTGAGGGACTAAAGTGAAATGGGTTTTAATTTTTATATTTGTTTTGTCTAATAATTATTGAACTCATTGTGTAGATTGTAATTAATTATAAGTCTTTGAATCAAGAAAAAGTTGTTTTAAATAAAATCATATCAAGTTAAATCTGATTAAAAGAATATAAGGTTAAATGAAATTTAAAAGAATTTGAAATATAATCTAAAATCTGTTTTCCTCCTTTTTAGCCTAACTCCTAGTTATGAGTTTGATTAGGATAAATGTTAATTTAAATTTTAATTTGATTTTGCTAATGGTAATCTTTTTTGTGATTTGGATAGAGTATAATTGTAATCCTAATTTAATAAAGTTTAATAGTAATCATAATTTTATTATTTAGAATCAATTCTTATCCAAATTTCTTGTATTAAACAGTTTTCAATTCTAATTGCATACAAACTCAATTGAGAATTTCAACTATAAATACTGTAAAAATTCTCATTATTTTACCACAAAAAATAAAAGAGCCATGGTAGAGCGAGAGAGAATGAGAGGGAAAAGTATAGAAAATAATAGGAGAATTTTTACGTGCAAGATTTATTCTTTTCAACTTTTCAAAATCAAGGTAAGATACTTTTGTGCAAATGGTTCGTTTTCTTATACTTTTATATTCAATAATTTATGCATGAATTACCGATGGACCTTCGGGTTCTTTATTAAGATATATGAAATCTTTCGAGAACTTAATATGACCTAAAATGGATATGTCGCTTAGTCATCGATACACTCCTAAAAGAAGAGTTGTATGAAGTGTCTATTTTATTGTTACATAATAGTGTATGAAACGTGCATGTATTTTACTGGTTATTTTTAAATAATCACTTTTACAAAAAAATTTAAATGTTAGTTCAAGTCGACTGGATTTGAAACAGGATGGTGATGCAGGCTGCTAACAGGATTTGAAGAAATAAAATTTCTAGGTTTTTTTTATCTTAAATCAATCATTACCTTCATTTATATTCAAAGATATGCTTATTTAAATAGTAATTGAGTACGTTTATTTCGAATAATAAAATTTAAATGTTTAGTTTATATTCATGGATAACCCATATTTTTATTAAATAAATTATTTTTATCATCTCATATCTAATGTAAAGAAAAGTAATTTATTGTAATACTCCAAGATTTATGAAATTTGGGGTGTTACAATACAATATAAAGACAACAGATCAAATTCATAAATTGAGACATCAATAAACACAACAAATAGAACTGTTGAACAAAAATCGAACAAAAAAATTTAGCAATAGAATGATATCACAACCAAAAGAGTTCAGCGTGATTATATATTATGTTCACCATTCACAACAAAAAACAACAACATTCAAACACATTTTCGCTCTTATTCTATTTATCATTCACACACATCAACGCAAGAGATTTACAATTCAATGTGAGAAATTAAAACTTACAATAAAATATGAAAATAGGGGTGAAAATGCAAAAAAATTGAAACGTATGTACGTTTTTCACACTGAATGTCAAATATATGGATGTTTTGTGCCAATAAGCCCATTTAAAACATAGTTATAGTTGACTCAAACGTAACATTGAGTCTCTGGATTGCTTTTTCAACTATTGGATTAATGATATAACCGAAGTGTCTGATCATATGTCATAATAAATATTATTACTATTTTAATTCCTCGGATTATCTAAAAAATATTTATTGATACCTTTTCTTCTGAAATAGATAAAATTTATAAAACTTGTCAAGTAATTTGTGGTAAAGCGCCAGATTAAATTGCAGCAGTAGCAAGGCTTGAGAGATTCGAATAACACTAGATTTTTCATTTTGCAAAAAAGTTTATCAAACTGGACAGGGTCAAGTTGATGAGTTCTAAGCCTGTCTCAAAAATAGTCCGATTCTATCAGATTTTGACCAATTCTGATGGACTTTAACCAGATTGAGTACAAATTGGTTCAATTGTCCAACCTCGCCAGTCTAGCCCCCGGATTTGAGGTATGGGGAAGGTTTAATAATCATGCTCAAAATACAAATTGCACTCTGTTTTAAAAGTCAAATCTTGAAATTGAGGTTTAATATTTAATTTATTTTTTTTAGATTAAATAGTGAATTTGATTCTCTATATTTGGATAATCCAACTCGCTTTCTATTTGTATATCATAAAGTCATAATAATTGCATTTGACAAATTGTAAGTCTCTATGCTACATCTCTCAAACTATTCAAATTATATATGGTTAATTTTAACTATAGGTTAATTGAAAATTGAGATAAAAATAACAAATGGTTGTTGAAAAGGCAAAATAAAAAGCTAATAGGTAAAAGTAAAATAGAAAGCGAAAAATAAATAGTTTTTTTAGAGTGTATAAAATATTTTAATATTTTTATCTAAATATGTTATCAATTTTGTACAAAGTACTATTTAAAAATAAAGTTTTCAATTATGTGCAAAATATTATTTAAAAATAAAATTATCACATACAATTATACTGAACTACAATGAGACAAACATCACCATATTTTGAAGCACGTTTCAAAATTATAAAATTACTTGAACATTTCATTTAGAATCCCAACTTAGTTTATTTAGTAAAGATAAAAGCTTTGACCTTTGTTTAAATAGTTTCTCAACTATTTTATTGAAATGGAAGAAACATTTGCAATTTAGACAAGTCTCAAACGTTAAGTTATATAGTCTTATTCAAATAAATTATATAGTTTGCGAAGTCCGTTCAAATAAAAAGTCAGAAGTGATGATAATATAAATAAATAATAAATCGTACTTACGAAGATGAAGATCTAGATCAAATATAAGAGCGAAGTAAGTGTCCGAAAATTTTAAGGAACTTTACATTAAAAATTTGATTAATACAGTAGACAATTAATTAATTAATTTTTTTCAGAGATTTCTGATGGGTTTTGGTTGCTAAATTTTTAGTGGGATTCGAATGCATTTTTTCCTGTTTTTCAATTTAATTTTGAGGCTAATCTGTATGTATTCACTTCAATGCTGAGAGGTTGAGACTCGAATTCTACTTACATCAATCCAGCAAGCAAATTTATGACACCCCCATTTTTTAAATCTTTTTTCACAATTTTTTTTCCTCAAATTTCATCTCATTAATATACTTGTTTAGATTCTTTTTGAAAAAATAAAAAAGATTGAAGACTTGGGCATAGGGCGTACACAAAGAATTTATTGGCCATAAACACAAACGTTAATGATCTGATGAGATCGAATGACATTACACATTCAATTTACTGTACTATTTTCATGAGGAAAAGAAGGTTAGTGGGCTGAAGAAGCTGGATCAAAAATACTCCATAAAGAGGTAGTAATAATTGATACATCAAAGAGATTAATGAAGCTTCCGATGAAAATAAGTTCTTGTTTGGCCTTCATTTTTTAAAACTCATTTTTTTTTTAAATTCATTTTCAATCAAACATTTTATGAGACCCACGACTTTTATCAATTTTTAAACTACACATTTCACTGATTTTTATCAAAATTTACTGAAAATCTAATTTTTATCCAAACCAAACATAGACTGGCCTTCCTTTATGAAGTCTCCAACTTTGAATATGGTATGGGTGTTATTAAAGTATTTGGGTACAACTCTTTGAGTTTGAAAATGAGATATCAACTATCATCCTTTTTTTTATCGAGTGATTTAATAGAACCATTTTCTATTGAAAGTAAAACTCAACGGGTTGCCTCATCAACAATGAGGTCTCCCCAAAAGGGATTCCGATTTTCGATAACATTGTACGAGCACTTGAAATAATCGCACATAAAATCGATTGGTAACGAGAAATTGCTTAATATGCTTATAAGTTAATAAGGCAAGCATTTTTTAATATTAACCAATTATTCTTAATTATGAAGAATACTATTAACCAATTATTCTTAAAAAATAACAAAAAAGAAAAATATGTGAATTCACAATATTTTGTTTTCGAACCTTTCAAAATTGCAATTATGTGGTTTAAGAATTTTTTCAAACGGGTCCCAACTTGTCCAAAAACTCAAACTCAGATAAATTGATGGCTTAGTTTTAACACATTATTTTCTCTTATTTAGTTTAAATTTGTATCAAGCTGCAATGGAGTCAATTTGAATATTCTGAAACGATCATTGACAGTCATCAAACTTGTAATGTTGTTTCACATTAGTCACCGATTTTGTTTTGCAACTTAATTACTAAAATTTCACTTTTTGTTCGAGTTTAGATAATAGATACTCCGCTAGTTATGTTAATGAAAATGATAATGTAGCTCAAAGAATCTACTGTTATTTCTACTAACACAATTGAAACAGTATGAAAGTTCATTATCAAATTGAGAAAAACAACAACCATAATAAAACAACACTAAAAATTTAATGACTAATGATCTAATATGATTGTCGAGTGGGTAACATCGTAGCGTTTGAATGTTATTCCATTAATGAAGAATAGGGAAAATTGCTCTCTTATGTCATTGCTAAAAAAATGTGTCCCTTACTTTGTTGGGCAATTTATTTGACCCGAGTTGATAAGAACACATTAATTTCTATATGATCCAAAAGTTGACAAGCAAGGTGGATGTGACATAGGTAGCAAAATATTGGATGGAGCGACACACCAAATAGTGTGTAAGAGATGAAATTACTAGAAAAGGTGTGACATGCAGCAATGGATTAAGCCTGCCCACAAAATCTTGTTAAAAAATTAAAGAATGAAAAGATTGATTCCTAATTATGATGTGATTGACAAGTTGAAAACATGACGTGAAAATTTAAAAAGGAGCATGCAAGTAAAATTCGTTTGTCGTGACTATTCATATCAAACTTGAGGTGCAACAAAACCTTGCGATTTTTAACCATTAAGTTTTAAAAATGATTCATGATTCTGTGTAGGTAAACTTGAAGACAGTGACCTAAATTTTCAAATAGATAAATACCAAGATAAAGCTCACCGTTTACAACAACGATCACCTATTGTGTTAGGCTTGGAAATAATTTTTCTTACATCTTGTAATCGAGCAAATAAACAACATGCCCTCAATCATCAAGAGCGTGTTTGGACATGAAATTACTTCATAAAAACGTAAGTTTTGTTGGTGAAAAAGTAAATTTGAAAATTATGTTTGATAAATAAATAACAACCCAACATTTCTATAGGTGGGAGAGAGTGGTCACCAACTAAATTTTTTTTTTTTGAAAGCTACCAAATATAAAATACTTCTCTACCCATGAGTTTTATGAACCCCCCTCGTAAAAAGTATAGTCGCCCAAAGCCCTTATCACTTAGTTTTCGACTTTTCGGGAATATCTTAGCATATGAATTAGTAGTTGTTGTTCTTGTTTCTTTAATGTAATTAATTAATAAATATAGGATATTTATGTTGGTCCCTTCATTTGTTTTTGGCATAATGTAACTTCCTCATAAACCTCATTTACAAGAAGCAAATACATANAGTAGTTGTTGTTCTTGTTTCTTTAATGTAATTAATTAATAAATATAGGATATTTATGTTGGTCCCTTCATTTGTTTTTGGCATAATGTAACTTCCTCATAAACCTCATTTACAAGAAGCAAATACATAAACAAAAATCCTGCCAAACAATCCCTTAATTAAATACGGATATGTACAATTAAAGGAAATCTAAAATAAAAGAAAAGGAAAAGTTAAATATTAATAACCTCACTTGAATGGACTTATTAATCATTTATGAAACTAAACCATTGAAATTCAACTACTATAGTTATTTATTCCATAAATCACAATAAATGATATATTGAAAACATTTGTAAATGAAGTGTTTTAAATAACAATAAATTGTCTTTGCTTTCAAAATTCAAATGACATTTTAGGGAAAAGTTCACTAATAGTCCCCAACACATTTCCCAAGTTGCAAGTTGATACCAACCTTTAAATATAATTGCACAATGAATCCCAAATAACATTAGATTTCCAAAACGACATTAAATTGTAAGGATAAAACCATTAGAGTTCCGTCTTAGCAATTTTTTTTCTAATAGTTCGCCATCATAAAGTTGGTTTGATTAGAATCACATAACAATTTTACAGAACTTTGTATGTTTTATGTTGTTGGCTACTAATTGTGCTATTATGTTAAAGATCAGAAAAAAATTGCAAATAGAAAAATAGTTTGGGGGCCAATTATGAAATATTCTCTAACATTTATAATCAATTGGAAATGAATAATGGTGATTGAATTTGATTTAGTTTTGCTTTAAAAGCTAGTGAGCTTTCAATTTTAATCTATACACACATAAATAGAGATACAACCATAGTTACTTAACAATCATGCTATAAGTACACAAAAAAAATATTCAGATAACACATGGCCAGAATTAATTGGATTACGGAAAAAAAAATAGACAAATCAGATGTTGCAACGACAGCATCTGCTGTACTTGAAGTTTTTCCATCTCTTAAACCAACCATCTAGGCAATGAATGAGGCCTTGCTGCAATTTGTGTAATTGCGATATTTACTGCAATTTTCCCTCTTCTGCAACCATCTTGGGATTTTTTCCCACAATTAATACATTTCCTGCCCCTCAATTTACACTCCCTCGTCTTCTACCATTCCTTCTTCAATTTACTCTCTCTCTCTCTCTACCCTCCACCTCTCACCATAATTTAATTAAGCTTTAAAGCAATCCCATCTCTCCTCTTGAGCCCTCTTATATATAATTCCTTAGAACTTCAAAACCAACAACCCCACCCTATTCAACTAGTCCATGTTAGTTGTGGTTGTCGCTGCCGTATAGCTACCTGTCTCCACCACTCTATTCTCTAACAGCCGCCACCACCACCACCACCCTCCTCCTATGGAATTACAAGTGCCTTATCATCTCAAGGTGTGTATGATCAGGCTTTTTTAGTAGTGTAATTCAATCAATTTTTAAGGCTTTTGGTTAGTCCTTAATTGTTCTTCTAATTTAGACAGGTGAAGAGGAGGAATTCTTGGAAACAAAAGCCATGAGCCGTAGGAATGGACCAAAACTTGACCTCAAGTTGAATTTGTCACCACCAAGAGTGAGCAGGCCACGAGTTGAGTCTCCAGGCCGATCATCGACGGTAGGCGAGCTTACATCTCCACCAAGTTCCTGCGTGTCGTCTGAGCTCAATCTGGATGAGTCCCCCCTTTACTCCAACAGCCCAGAGGCAACATCCATGGTGCTGGTCGGGTGTCCTCGTTGTCTCATGTATGTCATGCTAGCAGAAGAGGACCCCAAATGCCCCAAATGCAAAAGCACTGTTTTACTTGATGTTTTCCATCAGAAGAACACCACCACCTCCAAGAGAACAAAGAAGATTTAGCTATAAGCAGCTTTCAGCCAGTCCCTCCACCACCCCCACCTCCACCCTCTTTCTTTTTGTATTGCTAGTAGCTCTATTGTGTCTCCATTTCCAGTATGATTAATAAGAATGAAAGAGTGGAGCTTGAATAGTGCTATCTTCTGTTTTCTTTTATGTTGTCTCTCAATTTCTAAACAAAGGAAGTGGATCTAGTATAGCAGTGATGTTTATGGGTGCAGGAGTTGTCCATCTTTAGCAGAAAACTATGTACATGGACAGGCTACAACTGCCTAAATTTTCTTATCAAAACTATTTTAAGGTAAGATTTTCAGTGTCTTTTTGCATTAGACTGGTGTTTGCCTCCACTCACAGCATGCCACAACAGCAAATCAACAGCCACCCAGCTAAACTCATGCGCGGACGCAGGGGGGTGGCATAGGGGGTCGCATGACCCCCAACTTTGCTCCCTTTTTTTTCACCATTAAATTTTCTATGTTTTTGTTTCAATTTTCGAAGTCATTAGGGGATATGAAACGAAATCGAAATATTGTATTTTTAATACGATTTCGAAGTGCTCACAGTCTCGTTTTCTACGTCGTTAATGGCGTACGCAAATGTTACGATTTATCAAAGTAGGACGTTCAAAATTAGTATTTCGAAAATTTCGATAACATACTACCTTTAAAAATTCTCCAACGATCGTACGTTAATTGAATCTATAAATTGTTTATGTCATCTCAAGACTTATTTCAAGAACTACATTATAGACATATCGAATAGTCCAAATAGATATCGAAAATAGTTAAAAATGTGTTAAACATGGGTCTTAAAAAAAGGCGTCTTAACTCGCATTTTATTTTAAAAAATTTCAGTTATTTCATTAACATTTATTATTTTTTCGAAACAAATTTCTCAATATCATTTTCATCATTTTATTAATTCTCAATATAATTTTCATCATTTCATTAGAAAATTTTATATGGAATATGATATCAAAAAATTTCGAAATTTTATATCTGAAAAGGTCATATTCTATGTAAATTTTTGAATGCAAAATTATATGGGGTATGATTTTTTTGGGCGTAAATTTTCGATTGTAAAATTTCTCTTAACTTCTTTACAAGTTCGAACGTGCTCCCTATCTTTAAACTTCTACGTCCGGCCCAACTAAACTCTACATGTTACTACTAGTGAGAAATGGAAATGTCCTCCGGGACATAACTTAGTGGTGCAAAGGACGAGAGTTAGGTAATCTCTACTAAACTGACAGTCGCAGTGTGAGGGTTCGATTCCTACCTCTTATAAGGTATGAAATTGGATTCTTTGTGAGTATCAGTATAGCAGCTTTTGTACACTGGTTTGCTGAATCACATCTCGCGATTTACCTTTTCCATAATAATCTAGGGGCGGAGCGGGTTTAACCCTCATTTTTTTTTTTTTTTTTTTTTTTTGAGAAATGGGAATATGGGGCAACGGTAAACGTGAACCTGACAAAGTAAACATTTGTACCTCAGAACATAAGTTTTTTTCCTGCTTTTTGGGCCCACTAAGTGCACCAACCCCACAAGTTCTACTGCTCATCATTAACGGCCATATTAACTTTTGCCTCCATATTCGTAGGCCACAACCACTTTCTGTCAAAGAAGAAACGATCTGTCCTACGCGTAAATGGCTGAAAGTTCAACTTCTCATGGTAAAATCAAGTCCATGGCAAATACATTATTTCATTAAAATCATCAATTTGCAAACGAAAACCGATCCTTGCAATTAACCAGTGATTGCACAAGAATACTATCGTCATATCTATCTCACACGATGCAGACATTTGAAAATACAAATATGATACACATCTCAATTTTAAATGATGCATGACATGAAGGGACTCTAAAATATGCCTCGATATCATCGATAACAAATGAAGTAACAAACTTGCTTCCTGTAGAGAAATTTAATATATTTTAATGTTGCCACAAGAAGTACATGCATGTGGAGTTATTAACTTATTATTAGGGGCAAGATGCTAGTAATGAATCAAGAAAGGGTAATTAGGTCAATGTACAAGGAATTGGATTGAAGTTGGGGGTAGTTCGAGGCATTGATAAAAAGAAGAGAGCACTATTTAGTTTGAGAGACCATTAAAACCAAATAAATGCAAGAGTAATTCAGACAGTTGAGAATAATGAGGGTATTACGTCATATGATAAATACAAATTTAATTCAC
>CAIGRP010015142.1:0-14325 GCA_903798385.1 Fraxinus cuspidata
AGTTAACACCATTTTTCTATCTTCCAGTCGCAATACTCATTCACAATCCTCGGTCACACTATCTCTTTGCACAACCTTGTGCTTTGCACCGGCTTTCCCCCTTCTCCATTAGTAATTTGGATAAGAATTAATTTGAGTTTTTTTGATTGAGGGATGGTTGGTTTGATTATTTAGCAGGTTTTTCTTTTTTTGATTGATGATTTGAATATAAAGTGGTTATTAAAGATATTGTTTAAATATTTAAAAACTCTATCTCTCCAATTAATGTAAAAACCGGTGGTGGTTATGCTAAATAAAAAATATTAAATCATTAATAAAAACCTGATTTTTGTATTATTAAACTTAATTCTTGATTTATGAAAATGGTAATTTAAAACCCTGTTTGGATGTAATTTCCTCTTTCTTTTTTTCCATAAGTATTTCGGCCCATCACGAAATACAATCATAATGAATTTGGTCTCTATATATATTTAGGCCTACACTTTATTAGACGTCGAAAGTCCAATCACTTTAAATTTTTATTAGATCACTTTTAAGATGCTTAACTTTAAGACATATGTAGGCTCATAAAAATCTATTCGTCTAACTCACGGATTTCAAGATTAAAATTTTGATTCGGTATACAAAGAATAATCAATTTAGACTATAAATGTTTCCAGTTTCAGTAATCCTAACTGGAGAGTGCCGGCAAAGTCATCTTATAAATTTTTTTTTTTTTAAAATGTGGTTTATGACGTGTTGGATGAGATGAAATAAATTTTATTGGATAATATTAAAAAATAAAAAAAAAAGTTGACATTTATTTACATCACGGTGTTCTTTCTTGTAGAATACTATTATCTATTCGGTTGACTTAATGATGAATAATTTAAGGAGTGGTATGCACCTTAGAGAAGCCACGTGACTCCTTCAATTATTAATTCAAAATCGAACATGCTCCATACATTATGCAAAATGGTCAATGCCTCCCCGGTGTCTTTTACTTATATGTGTGGGCAAAAAAATCGGAAAAACGATCAAATCCACCCAATCAAATCGATTCTAGTCGATTTGGATTGGTTTCAATTCAGTTAATTTTAACCATGAAAAAAGTCGGATCGAATTGATTAAGGTTTAAGCTACCAATCCATTAGTCAATCGTCCCAACCCATTAATAAATTTTTTTATTTTAAAATTTATATTTTTAACAAAAATATAAAAATAATAAAAACACAAATATAAATATTTCTCAAAAAATTGTTTACCATCTACGCTTATTTTATCAAAACTCCAAATTCCAAAAGAATATAAACGTAGATAAAAGAATTGATCGTTCTAAACTTCAAATTCAGTTTCTTACTTTTCATGTTGATGTAATTATTTTTTATAACTATCAGAGATATATAGGATGATTTTAGGAAAATCTACAATTTATCATTTATATTATATATATTATCAATATGCACATTAAATTTTTTTTGTCCCCAACTAAAATTTTAAAATTTAGGTATTGTCAATAACTTATAATTTATAAGAATTTCATTAATAGAGGGTTTTAAAATATTTGGATGAATTTCAAGTTTGAAAATATATACACTCTTTTTAAAATTTTACTATTTTTACGAGATTCTTATGAATTTATTAGAAATCTATTCAAATTTACTAATTTCACTAGAATTTATAATATTTTTCAATAAACATATACCCAATTATTAAGTCAAAAATCAAATTTATTGGGAATGTATTATTTTATTCATGTCTATTGATTTTTGTTTACTATAATTGCAACAATATCTTCTGAGTATAATTTGACATAATTTAATGTGCTCCATTGTCAAGGTTCAACTTTTCCTTTAAATAACTTAATTATTACATGGTATATATAATATTATCTTTACCACGTACACATGAGAATGCTTCCTTTTTCATTAAAGTAGCACGTTTTGTTGAATTATACTAATGTCTCTTTAGCATTTAGTAAATCAATATTTATAAACAAATTGATAATCCCAAATAATGAATACAATAGTATTATTGAGCTTTTTCACCTATCAAAACACAAATAGGTAGTAGGATTGTAGGGGGTCTAGGAGGGAGAGGAGTTGAATGCTAAGAGCGTCTTTAATAGACTCTTTATTTATAAAGTGTATCTCATGCATTATAGAGATAATCTTTAAATTTAGAGAGTCTGAATTTTTATACACTTCAACAATACTCTTTATTTTGACTCTTTATGACTTTTCTCAAGAAACATTTATTGATTAATTTCTTCTTATATTTTATTTAACATAATTTTTTACATGTTAATGACTAATTAATTTAAATATGGTTTGAACCGTTTAAAAAGTATAGTATTGAAATCCGTAATTTATTAAATACAATCATTGTATATTAAGAATGGATAATGAGTATAACTTTCTAAATTTGGATAGTTAAACTTACTCTCTATTTTAAAGTCTCTTAATTAATTCTTTAAAATAAAAAGTATTTTGCATTCAAAGAATTTCAGAGACCTGTAAGAACTTCATTTTCAATTAATCTCCTATTATTGATGTCAATGTTGGGGTGAGTTGTAAGAATTTTCAATGCTGAGTCAAACCAGGAATCATTTCATTCTCACAAGTGAATGAGTGTACCGACCAATAATTTACTAATTAAGTTGTATAGAATATGGATAAGAAATTTGTAAACTTGTCAAGATTTAGTTAAAGTTTTTAGAGCCTATGGGAGAATAAATTTGTAATATTGATTTTCTTAGAGAAAATGTGGTTAAAAAGTATAACTTTTTTGGATTAAAGTTTGAAATTATTTTATTGAAAGAATGTATGATTTAATATAAATAAGAGAAAACTGAATTTTAAAAAAATGAGGTTCAAATGAGCTTGATTTATTTTTAATAAGTCGTCCCAAGCATATGATATTCGTAGCAAGTAGTCCTCAACTTTTATTCATAAAAAATTTGAGGAGAAAATGTTAGACATACATCATAAAGGGACATGTATGAAGTTTTGTGTGTCTCCACAGCCAAAATAAAATAAAATAAAATAAAATAAAAATCAACCCAATTAAGGGACTATTTGATATAAATTTTGAAGAAAAAATTTTGAGAAAAAATGATTTTCTTTGTAGAACGCGTTTTTGTTAAGATGTAGGAAAGAATTATGGGCATACATGTAAAATTATTTTATTGAAAAAATATGTAATTGAAAATGAATTTGAAAAAAAAATAATTTATAAAGAATTCGTATCAAATGGGTGCTAGGAATACTTTGGCAAACTTTGTTATTTCCAACTTCTAGCTACCACCTTCAACAAATTTTGCTTGATGAGATCAACGAGCTCAACTAATTTGCCAAGAGTTTTGTTGAATCCACTTCAAATCAGTTGAGAGCTCCATAGTAATGAAAGATCCACACAAACTAGCTTAGAGACTCAACCTGATACTCTATACAAATATTGTCTGGAGTCGGACCATGAAAAATATCACATGGAAATATCATAATTACTCGAAAGAGGAAGTGTTCCCCTTGATGTTGCACTGCCGAAACAATCTAATTAAGAAGATGTAATGACCTAAGATATATGCTTCAGGCTTAGATGGTATCATGACTTCACCATAGCCATACTCATCAACCAATCAAAACAGGTGGGGACTGTTAAGATTTTGGGTTCCATCTTAAAAGATCAACCTTATTAAGAGGAGTAGTCCAAACTCTTATAAATTGATCTATGTTTTCATTTTTATTCGATGTGAGATTCTATCATTTAACATGTCTCGCAAGATGGTGGCTCGTTTGAGCAGACCAATATTGAAATCCATGTGCTCAATTTTGTTTTAGTTTTAATCGGATNCTCAATTTTGTTTTAGTTTTAATCGGATCAAATTACTCTTTAGAGATTAATGGACTCTGATACCATGTTAAGATTTGGGGTTTCATCTTAAAAGGTCAACCTTATTAAGAGGAGTAGTCCAAACTCTTATAAATTGGTCTATGTTTTCATCTTTATTCGATGTGGGATTCTATCCCTTAATAGGGGCACATAACTTTAGGTCAAAATATTGTAGTTTGACAAGATTAAGGAGACAAACTTGAGTCAGCTAGCCTATACAGAGGTGAAAGGGCAAGTGAGCAGGGGGATTGAACTCAGAATTCTCTTTGTACTTGATACGAATTCATATAATGTAAAATCCTTTCTTTGCTAAAATTCCAACATACATCTTTATTTAGTTAAAATTTATCTAAGTTGATCAAAGTATGTCATGTAATTTTTTGCTACCAATGGCTTGGCTTTAGAAGGATAGAGCCATTCCTGAACAAACTTTGATTATGTAAGCCTCCCAAGTAAAAATCACCGTCATGAGGCCAAAAGTGGAGGCTAGAAATCCCTAAATGGCTATTTTATGCGAGGCCATAGACGCCTTACCAACATTGTACAATGTATTAGGAAAATCAAACAACTACCACATGTATTGTAGAACTCGAGTAGAGTCTCCTTATTGGGCAGAAGGACCTGGCTGCATGTCTTAAGGAACTTATAGTTCATGGAAGAATAGTTTTCTAGGAGCAGAATCAACGACATACCAGGTAAACTTCTCCACTAAGATGGGCTAGCAACATGTTCGATCAAATGGTATGACCATGTCCAACGTAGGCTAATCCAGAACCAGAAGAACGATTTGAATTTGATCGGTTGAAGAAATGCATATCCAAATTGGAAGCTAAACAAAAAGGTGTGACTGAAGAGTACACCACTAAACGCACCTCCATTGTCGAAGATATACTAGCAGCACCATTGCTAAAGAAATTGAAAATGCATCAGCTCATTAGCATGAAGGAAAAATTGACCCCATAAGTCACCTCGACAAATATGCATCCTAGATTGAACCCTAAGGAATCAGTGATGCCATAATGTGCCAAGCCTTTTCCCTTACTCTCGGCAGCAAAGTTTAGATGTGGTTTAGAAAGTTGTCATAGAGATCTGTAAAAAGCTAGAATGACCTAGCTACAACTTTTTGTAGCTCAATTCTTGGGTCAAGGGCCCGAGCTATACTAAAAGAGTGCTTGGTGAGCATTAAATAAAGACAAAGCAAATTCTTAATAAAGCTACCTCGGTAGGTTCAACAAAAAATATGAAAATCAAGAAAATCTCTTACAATGAGGCTCTAATGACTGCCCTATCAAGGCTAAGGGGCTGAACGAGGTTCTAGTGATCCGTACACGAAAAAAGGACCAAAGTCCATCATGAGCTTTTGACCATAAAAAGAAAAAAAATATCTGTACGGAAGCTACCATAGACCAAGAGGATGAAAAGGTTGTGGTTGGAGTGATAACCCGATCCTAGGAAAGAAAAAAGAAAAAAAAGGGCCCATGCCAAAACGTCGAAGGGTACATCGCGAAGCAGAGCGAGCTCATTTATTTTATCAAAATAAAATAATTAATTGTATTTTGTGTGTTAAAAAATAGTAATTATAACCATTTTGATAGTTACTCACTGATGGTTGTTCTATCTCCAAAAATATCGATAAAGTAGAACAATTTAGTTTTTTTTTTCTGCCAGATCATCACAGAGGTCGACATCGTCATGCTTGACTCACCATTCTCAAATCCAGCCAAAGCTTTGTAGGCATGTTTGTCATGCAATGTTATTTATTACCAAAATTGATAAGTACATTTTGTGCACTTATTCAGGCCATATTACTAAGCTTTTGTATCGTTTTAGAATTGAATTGTACTTAACTTGGGTTAATTTTATCTTATTTCAGTTTTGGACCTATTTCTAAGCAATTGAAAAAGAAAGAAGGATCAATTGGCCAATGGATGAAAGTTTGGAAACTAATATGTATTTTAGTAAAAGTTAAAGTACTAAAATTGAAGTAGTTTAATATGGAGGACCAAGATGGAAGAAAGGATGAAGAAAATGGCTAAAAGGAAAATTCAAGAAGTTTTTATAACTAGGCTGGCCGCCTGACCCTTTACCTTAATTACAGGGGCTCTTTAGTATGCCAGACAGGCGCCCACCCAGGTCAATTCGGTTGGAAAATTCTGTTTCCTTCAAAATTCAATTCCAAAAAGAAAACTTCCGTTTGGGCATAATATACACGATTTTTAGAGATCTTTTGAGACTTTTTAAAGGGATTATAAATATTAACTCTTAGAACATAATTAGGGTGTGGAGAATGAATTGCCAAAGAAGGCAAAGAACAAATCAAGATCAAATCCAAGAAATTCAAGATTGAATTCAAGAATTTTTTGATGATGAATGACATTTATTTGTGCTAGGGGAAAGATGAACCTAGTAATATAAATTTTTAATCTTTAGTTTTACATATTTGACATTGAAAACACGTTTTTGGATTTTGAATGACTTACATGATTATATTTTCTCTACAATTATTGTGCATGGTAATTGTATGAATTTGGTAGCCTATTTTATGCATTCGAAAGAAGGGAAATAAATTCGACATATATAAATTGTTATAGGGTCCAATATGGGATAAAAATATACCGCTATGCTCTATGTGAATCTTTAAGTATTCATAAAAATTTATGCACTCTTGTATGTTCACATCCATCATATAAATATAGTCAAATCATATATAAGAGTAGATTGAACATTACTCGATAGAGATTGTTAAATAAAGCATAAACAATGATTTGTCAAAATTCAATCGTGTTGTCAAAGTGTAGAACTAAGGTTAAAAATGATTATTGCATGGGAATTCAGGATTTTAGTACGTTTGTCATCTATTAAATACATCAATTTATATTTAGTATAATTTACATTTAATTTAGTTAATTTACTCATAAATGCATAAGTAGATTAATTTATTCATAATTTTATCACAAAAAAATACATCATATTATTCTTGTCTCGGTTAAGTCCATGATAATTAAAATTGAACTAATCAATCTCTATGGGACGATACTTGGACTCGGTATCCACTTTATTACTTGTTAATGAATCGTACAATTATAGTTGTTATTCGAAATATATTTTTGTGAACAAGTTTTGGTTGCCGCTGTACGGGGATTGAGTTTTAGTTTGATTTTATTTATCTCGAAACTAATTTGAACATTTTTAGTTATTTATTTCCTTCCATTTTAGTTTATCTGAGTGCTACTATTATTTTTCTTTTAGATCCTGAATGCGAAGGTCACTTGACGGTGAATTGATTCCAGGTAATCCAGAAATCGAACGCACCTTTCATCCTATGGAAGCAATAACAGCACAACAAAAAGACAAAAAATAGCAAGTACCAATTTAATGAGCAAAACAATCAGACAATTCAAGTCAACGAAGAATAAGCTGTTGATGAGGAAAATATGCTTGTCGGGGATTCATGAAACCACAAATCATTCAAAGTCAATGTAGCATTGTTTACCCTCCGTTTGGGCAGTCTAATTTTTAGTTGAAGACCAACGTTATACATCTATTCCAAAATGGACATCAGTTTTAGGGTAGAGCAGAAGAAAATTAACTTCACGTCTATCGATTCTTAGAGATGTGTCAACAGTTTCGATATCAGTGTATTTCAGATAATGCAATTAGACTGAGATTGTTCCCATACATTTTGCGTGATAAAGAACTTGAGTGGTTAAATTCTCAACCCATTGCTAGTATCAGCACGTGGAATGATCTAGAGCAAAAGTTCTGCACAAAATTCTTCCCATTGGCTAAGATAGCAAATTTGAAGCATGACATATCTATCTTCCATCAAAGTGAATCGAAATCTTTTGATGAAGCTTGAAACATGTTCAAAATCATGCTTTGGAAGTATCTTCATCATGGTATTAGCAAAGGACTCCAGGTCCCATATTTCTATATGAAATTGCTTCCATCTTTCAAAAGTATAGTGGATTGTTCATCAACGACTCTTTATCTACAAAGAAAATTGACGAAACTTTAAAATTATTTAAGACAGTGGCTACTACTTCAGTCATGTGGGCTTCTGAGAGGGTTGTTCAAAAGAAAGCACCGGGTGTATACGAGGTGGTTGCTTACTCAGCTCTATCTTTGAAAATAGATTCATTATTTTATAAGGTGAAGAGCATATCATAGACAGCCAATACAGCACAAGCCAAGAAGCCAAGTTGTGAAGAGTATGGGGCAGATTATAATGCAATAGATTGTCTTATTCTAGCATAAGGAATGGAACAAGTGGATTTTGCACAATGGGGACAATGTTAACAGAATAATCTACATTCAAATACTGGCAGAGCACTGGTTTATTATTGAGTAATTTAGAAATCAATCCCAAGGAACATGCCAAAGCAATAACAACCAGAACCGGGGTGCAATTACCGGTAATACATGTCAAGAGGTAGGTTGCGAGTAAGGAAACATTACATTCTTCAGATGAGAAGCAGGCGGAACAGACTGGATAAACAGCTGAAGTATCTGCTGAGGAGAGTTCAGATACACCGCAGGTTAAGGCAACCACTCCTATCAATCTTTACAAGCGTCCTATTCCATTTCCAAAGAGGTTGAAAAAATACAAATTGGATCAATAGTACACAATTTCTTGAGGTTCTCAAGAAACTTCACATCGACATTCCATTTACCAATGCATTCGTCCAAATGCCTAGCTATGCCAAATTCCTAAAGGATATCTTATCCAACAAATGCAAATTGGAGGAACATGAAACGGTGATGTTAATTGAGGAATGTAGCGCCAAAATCCAAAAACGCTACCTCAAAAGTTAAAAGACCCATAGAGTTTCAGTGTACCCTTCACTATTGAAAATTGTTATTTTGATAAAGCTTTATGCGATTTTAGTGCAAGTATTAATTTAGTGCAATTTTCTGTTTTCAAGAACTCAGATTGAGAGAGGCTAAAACAATGACAGTAACTCTTTAGCTAGTTGATCAATCTGTTACTCATCCAAGAGGGATTATTGAAGATGTACTGATTAAAGTGGAAAAATTCATCTTTCCAACGGATTTTCTCATTCCTGACATGGAGGAAGATAGAGATATTCCACTCATATTGGGCTGACCATTCTTAGCTACAGGAAGAGCTCTTATTGATGTTCAGAAGGGTTAACTGATTTTGAGACTTGGTGAAGAGCATATTTCTTTCAATGTCTTCAAAGCCATAAAATTTCCTACTAAGTTAGACAATTGTTTTCAGATAGACATAATTGAAAAGGTGGTCCAAGATACATTTTTGCTACATAACCCATCTGATACATCTGAGACATATATTGTACATTCTCAATCGACTCACACTGATTCTCTCGAGATCAATGCTTATGCAAGGTTTCTGGAGACCAATCCGCCATACACGCATAAACATCATTTTGAGGAGTTAGGAACCGATCCTTCTAAGCCACTACTGTTCATTCAGCAACCTTCTAAATTAGAACTCAAGCAACTACCACCTCATTTTCGATATGCTTATTTGGGAGAGTCATTTATACTCTCTGTAATTATTTTAAATTCAATCAGCAAGGTGGAAGGGGAGAGCCTACTTCGGGTACTCAGAAATAATAAGACATCCATTGAGTGGTTTATTGTGGATTTTAAAGGAATCAACCCTCCACTTTGTATGCATAAGATCCTCATGGAGGAGAATTTTCGACCAAGTGTAAATCCAAACATGAAAGTGTAGTCAGATAAAAGGTATTGAAACTCCTGAATGCAGGTATCATCTATCAAATATCAGACAGTGTATGGATCAGCCCAGTTCATGTTGTGCCGAAGAATGGTGGTATTACGGTGGTTCCAGATCTGTTACAGGATGGAGAGTGTGCATTGATTATCGCAAACTTAATGATGCTATTCACTTTTCCCTTCTATTTATCGATTAGATATTAGAAACACTGGCACGACACTCTTACTACTGCTTCCTTGACAGATATTCTGAATATAATCAGATCCCAATAGTACTTAATGATCAAGAAAAGACCACCTTTACTTGTCCTTATGGTACATTTGCTTACCGTATGATGCTATTCGGTTTGTACCATGCTTCTGCTATCTTTCAGCGTTGCATGATGGCAATCTTTTTTGACAGAATGGAGAAATTCATAGAAATCTTTAGGGATGACTTCTTGGTATTTGGATATTCTTTTGATAAATATTTAGAGCATCTAAGCTTGGTATTACAACAATACAAGGAGACAAACTTGGTATTGAACTGGAAAAAAAGCCACTTCATTGTAAATAAGGGCATTGTGTTAGGACATCGCATTTCAGCTAACAGAATAAAGGTGGACAAAGTAAAAATTCAAGTTATCGAGAAAATACTGCCATCTACATAAGCTAAGGGTGTTCGTAGTTTTCTTGGGCATGCTAGGTTTATCGAAGCTTCATTAAAGATTTCTCAAAGATCACAAAGCCTTTGTGCGACTTGTTAGCTAAGGATGTCATTTTTAATTTCTCTGCAGAGTGTTTATTGACTTTCAACACTTTAAAAGAGAATTTGACCTCAGCACTAGTGATTATTGCACCGGATTGGAGTTCGTCATTCAAATTAATGTGTGATGCGAGTGATTACGCTGTGGAGTCCGTACTGGGACAGCGTAAGAACAAAATATTCCATGTGATATACTATGCAAGCAAACTTTGAACGACGTACAAATCAACTATACCACCACTGAGAATGAACTTCTAGTTGTGATCTATGCATTTGATAAATTTTGATCATATCTTGTTGGATTAAAGGTCATAGTCTATACCGATCATGTTGCCTCAAAGTACTGGACAATAAAGAAAGTTTCCAAATCGAGATTCATCCGTTGGGTATTACTTTTGCAAGAGTTCGATTTGGAGATTAGAGACAAGAAGAGAAGTAAAACTGTGGTAGCTGATCACTCACCTCGATTTGAGCTTAAAGAGCAAAAGGAATCAGTAGTGATAAATGAGATTTTTCTAGATGAGCAAAAATTTAGTGTGGAAGGAATGCCTTGGTATGCTGATATAGTAATATTTGGCCAAGTCTATCACTCCACGAGATAATTCAAGTCATCAAAGAGAGAAATTCTTCGCTGACTTAAAATATTAATTTTGGGAGAATCACATTCTTTACAAGCTAAGGGCATATCATATTATTCGATGATGTGTTCCTGAGAATGAAGTATCTCAAATATTGGAGCATTGTCATTCATCTACACATGCAGAGCACTTTGGTATATCAAAGACAACCGTTAAAGTTTTACAATCTAGGTTCTATTGGCCTTTACTCTTGGAGGACACTTTTGAGTTTGTGAAGAGGTGTGACGATGTCAGCGTACGAAAAATATCTCTAAAAGGAACAAGATGCCTTGAATAGCATTCTAGAGGTAGAGCTTTTTGACGTGTAGGGATTGACTTTATAGGGCTATTCCCTCCGTCGTTCTCAAATTAGTACATTCTAGTTGTAGTTGATTATGTTTCCAAATGGGTGAGAGCAGTAGCATTGCCAACCAACAATGCTAAGGTGGTGATTCGATTATAAAGAAGTACATCTTCACCTGTTTTGACACACCTAGAGCTATTATAAAATATGATGGTAAACACTTTTGCAATCGGCAATCTGAGTAATTATTGGATAAATATGGCATTCGGCACCATATAGCTACTCCTTATCACCCTTAAACTAGTGGGCAAGTTGAAATCTCCAATCAGGAATTAAAGCGAATACTTGAGGTAACAGTGAGTTCTATGAGAAATGATTGGTCTAAGAAGCTTGACGATGCTTTGTGAGCTTACAAAACAACTTTCAAAACACTTATAGGCATATCTCCTTATCACTTAGTTTTGGGAAAGTGTACCACTTGTCGTTGAATTAGAACACCGTGCTTACTGAGCGGTCATATTCTTAAATTTTGATTTGAAAGCAGTTGGTAAAATTGACGAGTTTCGACTGAAAGCTTATGAGAAAGCAAAGCTTTACAAGGAGCGTACTAAAAGGTGGCATGACATGCATATTCAAAGAATAAAGTTTGAGGTGGGGCAGCAAGTCCTGTAATACAACTTAAGACTTAAGCTTTTTCCGGGCAAGTTGAGATCACGGTGGTCGGGGCATACACAATTGCTCAGATATTTTCATATGGGGCTATTGAAATCACTCATGAAAGTAAGGGGACTTTTAAAGTTAATGGACACTGGTTGAAACCATATTGGAGCGGTGGATTTGTCGAAAGAAAAGTCTACCGTTCATCTTACAACACTAGGGTGAATCAATCACAAGTCGAGCTCTAAACTATAAATCGAGAGTTGGATGAGAGGCAACTCATTTTTTCTCTAGCCCTTTCAACTTATTTTGATTAATTATTGCATTACATGTAGCGTAGGGAGTGCATTAATAATTTAGGATCATATTCACGCATTCATGCACTTAGATGAATTGTTATCATCATTTAGTTAGTTTTCAAGAATTATAGTTTACACAAGCACTAATTTTTGCCTAACATGTGAAAATATTCGTAAAAATTAGTTTGACACTCATCATAATTCATTAGGAATATACAATTTAAAAACCTGCAGGTAAACAGGGCGGGTGCCCAACTTTAACAACCAGGCACTCGCCCGGACCAGTTAAGGGCCAGCAGGCCCTTAAAAATTAAACTGGCCGGCTGCCCATTTTTACATTAGATGGCCGCCTAGGGTTACGAGAAAAAAGGGAGCATATATATTGGCAAAATCGATTTCAAGGAGAGAAATACTGTCACGACACTTGCACTCCTCTTTCACTTCACCTTAAACTCTTATTCTACACTCATAAGACATTTATTGGTTTCAATTGTGATTTCATTACCTTGTACATCATCTAGGCAAAAGGAATTCAAGGTATGTTCTTCATCTCTACTACCTTCGTCTCAACTATTTTGCCACTATTTTTACTCAAAATTTGAGTTATAATTGAGGAGTATGAGATTAGATAAAGTGTGGATTATTGGATTGTGTTGTGATGAAAAAAATGGCGCTTTGATTCAAACTTTCTTATCTTTTAGGGAAAACTAGTGCCTTCAAGGTGTTTGACAATTTGCCTAAAAAGAAATTCTTGTACAATTAGGGCAAATCTAGCATTTGGCATAATTGATACATTTGAGATTGGTTTTGGTGTTGAGACTTTCTGAAATTGCATTAGAAAACATGAAATCACATAAACTCCAATTGGCACACTTTAGCTTGACATAGCCAAGGCACGAACGACCTCAAGTCACCATCTTTGTCTCCCCCTCATCGTCTGACCCAAACGACCTCCATTTGACCTCAAATTTGAATATGATTTAGACCAACATATGCAATTTCATATTCCCAAAGATCATTCGGGAAAAGTTCACTTTTTCTTAACATTTTTTTTCGGTGGTGAAAATCCTTGGTCGATTTTAGGTAAAAACATGAATTTACCTCTTTGATGTTCGTTTAGGGAATGTGAGTTGCATTATCTTCATTTATTGGATATTTACCCTATGTCAAGAAATTTTTTCGAGGATTCCATGAGTTTACATTTTGGCACATAAAGTTTATAATTTGGGGATATTCCCCACTTTATCCTACTTATATTTTTATTACCTCTTATGCTTACATTTTTTATTTCATATGTAGGTACAAATGCCACAATAAATAAAAGCTACAGTTTAAGAAAATGGGAAGTCTAAGGACATCAACCCACCATCAGAGGACAAGCACAAATCATGACAATGGAGATATACCAAGGTTCTTAAATGTTGAAAATCATGAAAATATTGAAAGGAAGTGGAAGGATAAAAAGTTCTACCAAGAGAGGCGAGTTGTGGTTGTTATTTCTCAGGGAAGTTTATTAGAAATGATTGTCCATCGCTGTGGTTGGGGCAAAGTTGTTGGCACTCCTCATGCAACTTATCCTACTTTGGTTAAAGAGTTCTTTGCCAACTTCAATATTGAAATTGATATCCCAGAGTCATCACATATGAACCAAACATGAGTAAGAGGTAAGTGGTTTCGATTAAGCCCGGCAATGATAGACACATATTATGAGCTAAACCCCACTAATACAGAGCGACTACCTACTGAGCTCGATATGGCATTAGTTTCTCAATTCCTATATGGTAGAGGTGATGCGTGGCCACTTCGTATAGATCGGTTCATGAATAATCAGTTGACCTCGACGTTGAGACTCCTTTATATCTTTATCTTCACTAACATCCATCCTACAACCCAGCAGAGCAGGTTTAATGGAGAAAAGGCTCACCTATTTTATCATGTGGCACATGGGCACAAAATTGATGGGATCCCATCTTTTCACTTTCTTACGAGAGCTGGCAGCAACAATCGATCTATAGCGTAGTATCACATTTCCCTGCCTTATCAATGGGATCTGTTTGGCTCCCGGGGTTCCACTTCTATCAAATGAAGAAATTGCTCCCCCAGATACCC
>CAIGRP010015146.1:0-10798 GCA_903798385.1 Fraxinus cuspidata
ATGATTTGGAAAGATTATTTCCAGAGGACACAAATGGAAGCAGAGTATTATTCACTAGTCGGCTGAAAAATGTGGCATCGGAACTTTCACATGTTAATATTGAACCTTCTCCCCTGTCACAAGCTGAATCTTGGGATTTATTTGAGCAGCAGGTGTTCAAGAAAGAACATTGCCCTCAAGAGCTGCAAGATATTGGAAGGCAAATTGCAACAAATTGTCATGGACTTCCGCTTCTAGTAGTGGTTATAGCTTCAGTTCTTTCAAATATGGAGAAGAAGAGAAGCTTATGGCAACAAGTTGCAACAAGTTTAAGTTCTTACATTAACAAGAAAGCCGATGACTACATTCCCATATTGAAACTTAGTTACAAGAATTTACCCATTCACTTGAAGCCATGTTTCCTATATCTTAGTGCATTCGAGGAAGACGAGGAAATTTCAGTTCGGAGGCTATTATTACTTTGGATAGCAGAAGGTTTCATAGAGAAAAAGGAGCAGAAGAGCCTAGAGGATGTAGCCGAGGAATATCTTGTGGAACTAATTAATAGGAGCCTGCTGCAAGTGGTGAAAACAAGATCTGACAATGGTGTAAAATCTTGTGCTATTCATGATCTCATACTCGATATGTGCTTGAAAATAGCTGAAGAAGAAAAATTTCTGTTTGAACAGTAAGTTAACTCACTCTCTTTCTATATCCTTCTAGTTTTACTTTTATTTTCCAATTTAGCCTACTTACAATGTGTTATAATTTGTGGTAATTGTGTCAATGATGCTGTTGTTGCTGATGGTGGTTGATGTTGTTAAACTGATGGTGATCCTCCATGTTCCTATATTCTACTTTTTAGTCAATTCTTAATATCTAAGTGTCGTCGTCACCGTCACTTATGTATGGACCAGTCTCATCATCTATCTGAGGCCTTATCCATCAATTACAATCCAGAGAAAATTAGGATCTTGGATTTGCCATCCATATATGACGAAAATGTTCAAGTAGGAATCGCAATTATGCCTGACTTGAGGTACTTGGAAATTATTTCATTAGAGTCATCAATAGAAAGATTCCAGAGCCTAGAATATCTTCATGTGAAAATGGGAAAAAAAATACCAGCTTACCTTCTCAATATGCCTAGGTTGAGACATCTACATGTAAAAGCCCTCACAAGATTCAGTAAGAATTGTGACAGCTCTCAAATAAATAGCCTACTATCCCTTTCTGTTGTTTCAATTCTTGATTCCAAAGATGAAGAAATCTTGAAATGTTCACCAAATCTTCGTAGGCTGAAATGCGTTTCTCCATCCAATCGCTGTCCTGATCTCAACTTTCTTACTCAGCTTGAATCACTCAAAATGATATTCAAAAGTAGGTTCAGAGGTGACTTAGTGGTAAACTTCCCCACGAATATCAAAAAACTTACTCTTTTTGGGATGAGATTACATTGGAAAAAGATGTCATTAATTGGGACATTGCCAAACCTTGAAATTTTGAAATTACTTTGGCGATCCTTCAAAGGAGAAGTCTGGAACACAGAGGATGATGAGTTTCAAAAACTTAAATTCCTTAAATTAGATTTCCTAAATCTCAAACAATGGAATTCCTCATACAACCATTTCCCTGTACTTGAACGATTGGTGTTGCGATTTTGCAAACGGTTGGAGATGATCCCTTCTGAATTTGGCAATATTTCAACACTACAGAAGATTGAGGTGTGTTCTTGTGGTATAGATGTCGAACATTCAGCTTTTCGAATTCATGAAGAACAACGGGATCTTGGTAACGAAGAGTTTGAAGTAATCATCTCTAAGGAGCTCGGGTAACTTCTCAAGTAAAGAGAGCTCATGATTCTACTGGTGTTAACACAAGGAAGTTAAAGCTCATCTCATTCTCTTTTTTTCAGACAAAAAAAAAAAAGGGTTTCATATAGTTGATTAAATTTTTTCTTCCTAACAGGAAATTCCTTGACATACCACATGCTGGTAAGAAAAGATGTATATTTGGAGCTCCATGTCAATTGCTATCCTTTTCTTATTCATTGCCAGTTGTTTTGTAATGAAAGTGAAGTTGTGACTTCTTTGTTGTTACTTGTGAGTAAAATTAAATAACGGCTCGATCGCCAACTGCAATATACTTTAGTTAATTTCACAGGTGGTCGGATCTAGATTCAGTTGCTTCTGACTTCGTTTGTTTGTCTTTCGTTTTTGCGTCTTTCCACATCTAAACTTGGCAAAATCTAAAAATTAAGCATTATATGGATTTTGATTGTTCAAGCATTGTTTTGAAGATAAAATAATGATTATATTACCTTGTTTCAGCAATTCCTAGCTAGAAACTTTGTGCCTTTGCATATAATGATCATAGATAAGAAATGAGAAGAATTTACGCCAACAACTGAGAATTACTTAAAAGAATTGTAAATATTGAAGATAAATTATTGAAAGCAAGACTTCAATAGTTGTGACACGAATTGGATAGACTCAATATATATCCATCGATTAGCTTGGAATAAATATCAATAAGCGAAGGTTCAAGTCCAAAAAACAGCTTCATCTAAGCATGAGTTTGAAGCTTGTAATTGTACGTCTTTTTCGAAAACTTCATTCATTTAGCAATTTCTAAATCAACAAGTCTTGACTTTTGTAGAATTAATCCCTGATTTGAAGGCGAACAAAACGAAATTAAGAGATTTTGACAGTGTTCTAAAAGACGTAATGCGTGGTAATACGTGGAGGCCAAGCTATGGCTAGGCGAGCTTAGGGTCTCATATGTGTAAAAAAACGTTAAAATGCATTTTCTTATTTTAATTTTATTTTAATTTTTAATCAATTAAAAAATCATTTAATAATTAAAATAATACCTATTAAACATCTAAAACAAATTTATAGAAATTTTATACATTTTTTCAAAAGTTTCCAACAAAAAAATGAGTTTCAAATGTAAATCAATATTTAAGTTTTAACTTAAAAGAATTATAAATAAAAAAGATAATAATGAGCGCCTAGGCGTGCATAAACGCACCTAGGCACGCATTAGCGGTCAACGGCAATCCGTTGACCACTAAATAAGACACCAAACCACTTGGCCTTCCGTCACGCATCTCACCTAGGTGACGCCAACTTTTAGAACACTGGATTTTGGACATCAATTTGACAAAAGGATGGTGTTATCCGAAGGCTGAGAACTTGGGGGACTCGAGAGAATTAGAAATCAAACGGACAATCCGTAAAGTTTAGGGACTAAAATGGAAGGTTGGAAAAGTGCAAGGACAACAATAGAAGATGGAAGGAGCTTAGGGACAAAAAGCACAATAATTTGAAGATGGAACCTGGCGCATTCCAGGTCAGCATGAGATGAATGGAAAAAACAAGTCAAGCTTCTCAAACCACGCTAGCAGTGCTACAAATATAACTAAATAGTGCTTCCATCCCATGAAGGTAGGCTTATTTCTATTTTCACGTAAATTAAGAAAATATATTTAGTATAGTTGTAAATATAGATTTTTCTTACGTTTTTTATAATATATCCTTACATTAAATAATGTTTTAAATGAGATTAGTTTATATTTGTTGATAACATGGTATATTAAATATGAGTATATTAGAAAACTTAGGGGCCGTTATCTTTATTTTTCAGTTTTGTGTTTTGAATTCATTTTGAATTTTGTGTTTTGAGTGTCCATTTTGAGATTGTTGAAAATGTGTTGAAATTTTTGATTTAATTATAACTGAAAACACTCAAAACAACAAATTTGTCATTTTGTGTTTCTTTCTAAAATTTTAACTTGTTTTCAAAAACGCGTTTTCGAAAATGGAAAAGATAATGCGTTTTCGCTGTTTTGAAAAATCGAAAATAGAAAACGGCTTAAAAATAATAAAGAGAACAGAGCCTTATACTTTCAATTAAAAAATTGAAGTATAATTTAGGACATACGAAAAATGAAACGAAGTCTAGTTTTAACACTATGATTATTGATTATCAACATAAATTTGTTATCAACAAATAATAAGAATTTTTGGAATAGAAAATTAACACTATGATTATTGATTATCAACATATAATAAGAAATGGCTATTATTAGGTAATTAAGAACTTGCAGGTAAAGACTAAGGGAACCGAGAGACGCAAGAAACCAACAACATGAGATGGGATACCGACAATCAAGTTCTTCCACCTGGAGTTATCATACCGAGAAAATTAAGCTCCACTGGATGTTGATCCACCCTAATCATTCCTAAAGTAGTTTTACGGTTCAAATGGCGAAATTGAG
Source organism: Fraxinus cuspidata (assembly GCA_903798385.1). NCBI lineage: Eukaryota > Viridiplantae > Streptophyta > Magnoliopsida > Lamiales > Oleaceae > Fraxinus > Fraxinus cuspidata. The sequence goes on from CAIGRP010015146.1 coordinate 4,262, forward strand.
GAGGAAGACTTGCTTATTGGAGAGTTTATGACTCCACTTGCTCGAATCATGGTATCGAAAAGGTTGCTTCCACCCAGCTGATCTAGCTTCAAATGGATCAATCAAGCCTAAGATTTGATCTAGATAATGGGTAAACTAAGTACTGTGGCCATACAGAGGACCACAAAGGTAGCCTGAATGCATGACGTGGATCATGGATGCTTAGAGCATATTCAAGAAGCTCTCTATTTATGAAGAGCATCTTATGCATAATTGAGAGCATCTTTAAATTTAGAGAATACATTTTTTTTATGCACTCCAACTGTATTCTCTATTTTGACTCTTTAATTTCTTTTCGTCTCTTAATTAACACAATTTTTTATATGTTAATGGCCAATCAATTCAAATGTAATTTGAATAATTTAAATTGTTGAGCATTGAAATTTGTATCTGAATATATGCACTGAAATCATTGTTAATTAAGAATAGAGAATGAGTTTGAAGATGACTCTCCAAACTTACTCTTTATTTAAAAAAGTTACAATAAACAGTTATTTTTAAATATTCACTCTTTAAAGTATATTTTAAAGTATTTTGAGTTTCTCTTGAAAATGTTCGTATACCCTTCTAACAGCAAAAACTGACTCATTAACATAGAACGTGCAACAATTGTTATAGGGTTTTCCATTGTTGCAAACTCAAATGGATCGTCGATTGTTAAAAAATCATTTATTAGTTGCAGGGTTTTCATAGTATTTAAACTTTATTAAAGACTTAATTGCTTTCTTGTTTTATATATCGAACGAAATCGCTGTGATTTCTCACAAAATTGATCTGTGATAGGTAATATGAGAATTCAACAATCGCATATTGCTTTGTTCTTAAGTTCTTTCACGTTTCGTCTGTGTCAATGATGATGCAATGGTGTGGAATTGTTTTCAATCTTCAACTGAGTATAAAAATGTAAGCTAAGGATATGAGATCAACACTTTATAACTAGCATTAACCTGTTTCATTTATCAAGTATAACGTTTGGTCATCACTAATCATATCAGCCTCGAGAATTTTGCCTCCATCTTCCGATAATATACAAGAACCGTCTGACGATTCCAGCCGTTCGGATGCTGTTTTGATTAGCTCTTCAATGCTGTGAGGAATCCACATTACAAGTCCATGTCTTTTATTCTTTTTGGAATCCCATGAGTGGAAGGGAAAAACAGTGCACTTTCTTGAATAGTTGCAGAATTTTTTCGCTTAATATCTTTCAATCGCACAAGGAAACAAACAATTGACATAAAAAACGACAAATGACAGCAAGAAAAGAAGGCTAGAATCTGCCACAAAATACTATCTTGTTTTAAATCTGTGCGCTTGATCAATTACTATAGAAGATACTCGTAAGATTCCACCAAATGTATATCATTTAAATATTATCTTCAACACGTCCCCTCACATATAGTCGATATTCATTTTAGATAACCCTAACACGTGGGTCGAGATTCATTTTCTCCTATTAAACCCTAACGCGTGGATAAATTTATTTTATGTGTGTTGCAGCGAGATTTGAACTCAAGATCTTAGATTACTCCGATATCATATTGAACTGCTAGATCTAAAAGTTTAAGTCGTTAGATCTTATCAAATATATATCATTTAAATATTGTCTTCATGTATTGATTAACGCTCGCATGTATGTAAGCTATATGCTTCTAGTATTTTGCATTAGGGGCTCACTTGAATGTACATCCTAACATGTTTATTTTTTGTTCAAACTACTGTAATAAGATTTTCTTTTCACATTTGAAACACTACTGAGTGCTTAGTTAGCATTAGGAAAACTAAGGCAACCACTCTAGAAATAAAGATTATCAACATTTGATGCCTCATTTCATAATGTCAATCTTATCAAGAGTGGACCTAAAATGAGATATTGAACATCTCAAAGACCCAAACAAAATTGAAGAAGTGAGCGTAGCCCAAGGCACTCCTCACAAGCTAACCACCATCAACCCCATTTGATTCAACACAACATTAGAGTAGGAAAGGACCTAAGTTCAAATCTCGCTGGCAACTTCTTTAATGAAATTGAGGCTTGGAAAAAATGAACATGTCTACACTTGAAGGGGGCATGTCATAAGACAATAAATCTCGAAAGAAACCCAATGATTACGCGTTCTTGAAGGGGAGTGTTATAAGACCATAAATCTCTAAAGAAAAACCCAATAACTATGCGTTTAAGGGATGGGAGAATCACACCTTGTACATAATATCCCGTGGCATACAACCAACAAGATCAATCATAAAATGAGACGTCCGATACCTGTCCAATTATATGCATAAAAATCCTGAATAACACATCAAATTACACAACACTAGCAATGGATAGATTCAATAGGAAATAAGGTGTGAAGCAAGCACTAACCGAATCGCAATTGGGGTGCGCTTATAGATGATGCTATAGGAATGGCTATCTCTGTAGGCTAAGAAGAATTGCGATACAATGTCGAGAAGAAAAGTAACTTGACCAGCAATGTCAAGGAAGAAAAGGTTCCTGGGAAGTCCCCTGAAGAACTCGAACTCAAATGGAGTGAAGAAAGATGAGTAAATAGCCCAAATCAGTATGAATTTCTTCCATGCTCTATACCACCTGCAGTAATCGCGATTCAAGTTTCGAAAGGTACATCAATGGAGAAAAATGCATCACGAAGTCCAAGAGATTTTCCATTATTAGGAGTTTGTGTGCATAATTTGGTGCCAAATGCAAATACAGCATGACAGCATATCTAAGCACGGTGCCATTTACCGGACGGACCGAACCATGGACTGGTCACTATTGTAGGCCGAGTTGGTTCAACATGTGTTTTTTTTAAATAAATAAATATTTGTTCATTTTTAAAAAAAAAAAATTTTTTTGAAAAATTAATGTAATTTAAATTAAGAGCTTGTTTGAGATCTATTTTTGATATAGAACGCATTTTAGAACGACATCATATCTAAGCACGGTGCCATTTTGGGTGTCAAAATGTGTGAGCCTGGACTTGGTCGAAATCGACTTTCAAATTTGTGACCGGACAGACCGAACCATGGACTGGCCACCATTGTGGGCTGAGTTGGTTCAACATGTATTTTTTAAAAATAAATAAATATTTGTTCATTTTTTTTTAAATTTTTTTTTTTTTGAAAAATTAATGTAATTTAAATTAAGAGCTTGTTTGAGATCCATTTTTGATATATAATGCATTTTAGAACGGTAGATTAATAAAGAATGTGTGATTAAATAAATAATTTTTTTGGGTTGGGAATAATATTATTTTATTGAAAAATGTGTAGTTGAAAAGAAGAAAGAATAATATATTTTTTTTAAAAAAATGAAAATCAATTTAAGACTAATCATAATTGAAAGAAATCAATATTTGGGTGAGAGATGCAGATTGTTTGAAAAATACAGAAGAAATTCATATTTATAGCAAAAAAAAAAAAAAACCTTGTTCTTTTCAAAAAAATCAAGCTGAACTATAAAAATGATGAGTCATTAAGTCGGAAAGTAAAATCTTTAATTTATTTTTAACGCTTAATTTATTTAATAATTAGACCATTACTAGATGTTCATTTATTATGACGGACAAATTCGTGAATAGGGATAATTCTCTCAAGTCTAGGCGGCTCTATCCACCCANATTAAGTCGGAAAGTAAAATCTTTAATTTATTTTTAACGCTTAATTTATTTAATAATTAGACCATTACTAGATGTTCATTTATTATGACGGACAAATTCGTGAATAGGGATAATTCTCTCAAGTCTAGGCGGCTCTATCCACCCATTTTCACATCAACAATAGTGAAAATTATAAATATAATGAAATGTCGAAATATCATTTTACTAGTGGTCTAATCGATTCATAAGAAGAAATGACAAAAAATCATTTTGCTATGGGGTTGAATATTTAACTAAATTGATTCATATGTTGTACTTTTTCACGCCTCCAATTTTTTTTTCATATCCTCTTCCTTCATTAATTAGGACATATTGTTCTTGATGATGCTTTTCGTCCAAAGAGTCCATTGGGATGACGAAAAAGACTTATTTACTTATCATATTTTTAAATTGAAAAAAAAATACAAATACAAAACGCGACATAATTTTGTACCTCGTTTCACGGAACACTAACAAAATATTTGAACAAAAATAATCATCGATGACAAAATATGTTAATTAATGAAAGATTGATGATAAGAATGTTACAAAAATGGAGACTTAACTCGACACAACAACGATAATGAACAAAGATTAATGATGGCAATTAAAAAATATTGCAACTTCAAGAATGCCTTGTATCAATATTGGCGCCCTAATTTACTTTGTTGTCATAACATCGATACTGATTAATTATTATTATTATTATTATTATTATTAGATGGCATACATAACAATTGTTTCAAACTAGTATTTCGAGAATTTCGATAATATACTAACTTAAAAGATTCGTAGACGATTGTACGCTGGCCAAGTCCACGAATCACATATTTCACCTTGAAACTCATTTCAAAAACTATATGGTAGACATATCGAATAATCCAAACGATCATCGAAAATAATTAAACAAACGTTTCAAAAAGAGACACCTAACTCGTCCTTTATTTAAATTTTTTTAATTATTTCATTAACATTTATTATTTTTGAGCTATATTTTTTTATTATAATTTATATTTTTTTATTAGAATATTATATGGGTATGACATCAAAACTTTCGATCATTACACAAAATATAATAAATTAACATTGATTAAGGTTCAAGTTCGAATTATTTTTTCTTATTAAAACAAATTAATAAAATAAAAATGTTGATTAAAAAGAAAAAAAAAAGGATTCAAACTTGAACCTTATTAAATATTAATTTATTATATTTTGTGTAATGACCCAAAATTTTTTGACGTCATACCATATTTTGTTGACAACCTCTCAGACATGGTGGGTAAATATCTTTTAATCACAATGGGGCCCACCATTGTCATTGTGAGAGGTTGTCAACCTCTTCGGTCAACCATTGCTATACAAAAGGAAATGCTCTTATAGGTCACAATGTCACATATTATTTCACAATCACAATAAAAATTTTTGATATGTCACACTTTATTTCATTGGTTACAAATAAAAAATTTTATAGATTATAATTTATTTGTCGTACACAAATTTTCAGATTAGTTAGTCAGAAATTATTATTTAGTTATAAATTATCGAATTTTTAGATCACAATTAAATAATTGATCACAAATAATTGATCACAGATTAACCAAAGAGTTTGTTACATACCACCACCACCAACACTATCGCCGCCGCCACCACAACGCTCACTTTCGACCACCCCCACCCCACCATCGTTGCCACCACCACCACCACCAACACCAACACAACAATATCACCACCAACAAAATTGTAACGGCCAAATTCACTGTCAACAAAAAAAACCCCAACACCAAAATATGAAAAATCACCACCACTCCAAAAACCAACAAACCAAAAACACCACCAAATGCAACAAACTACCACTAGCATTCAAAACTCTCTATCAACGATGGTGCAATCTCTACATCAGCAGTACAGATCGAATAGAAGCCGCAGTGCGCAGTGGCATCCTTGATCTTAAACGCCGGTGTTGCATTCTCAGTATGACGGCGATGCAATCTCCAGCTATCGCGACACTCAAATCTTAGATCTCCAGCAATCTGGCATTTAATAGCAGCTTTAGCCTGAGCAAGCCATCAATAGTCACGACTCCATGGTGAGCGATCGCTGCTGTGAGTTCGACGGTGGTCTTCGACAGTTGGTGCAGCGGCGCGTGCATGTGTAAATTAGGTAGAGAAAGTGAGAAGAGAGAAGACGGAGAGAAATAAATCTTAGGAATTGGGATTAAATTGGATTGGAATGGGATGGAGTTGGATATATTTTATATCACTGTTAATAATATTAATAGTTAAATTGACACCTGATTATGATTAATTGAACTTATTATCTGATTCTTAAACTATGGTCTTGAAAAATCTGGATGTAATTTCTATATAAATTTCTCCAAAACCAGTACTATTTGCATTAAAAAAAATAGTATTTGTAGTTTTCTCTTTTTATTATTGTCCATATTATGTGTGTTGGAAAATTATAATATTTTTTCAGTAATTAGTTAAAAGGTTTAATTGTTTTGTTTTTCCATCAAAATTCTAATTCAAAATGTATTTTCATAAAAAAAATGGGGCTCAAACAGGCCACAAACGCAATGCCATTAACGTTTCATCAAAATCATTAAATTTATTAATGTATGAATAACTTTATAATTTGGTGACCATCTATTATCCTAGTCGAACTTTATTATTTAAATAGTTAATTGTTTGATGCAATTAATCCAATCTATATTATACACAACACGTTGACTCTTATTAATTATACTAGTTATATGCCCGTACGATGTACAAGCTTTGATATTTTTAAGGTAATGTTATTGTATCAAATATTAATAGAAAGCTAAATTATTGTAAAAGTTCAGTAAGTTTTTATCTAATATAAT